>OW387784.2:5817500-5960000 GCA_936446665.2 Synanthedon andrenaeformis
GAAACTGAAGCCTGACAGTCGTTTGAAATGACTAATATTTTGGAAAGTAAATGTCGACTTTAAGGTGACGAACCATTTCTTACCCCGACTGTACATTGTCTTCTAGTTGAATTAGCATCAAAATGGATAATCAGATTGTTTCGTGACTTTTTTGACGTGAATTAGTCCTTAAATTTGTTTCTATAGAGGGGGCAATTCAGAATACTGATGATAGCAAAATCGAGGGATACAGTTTGATGGTGTAGCTATCATCCACATCCAAAATTTAATTACACTACTACCTACTCGGTAGCTAAAGGATGAAAGATTTCTTTAGTATATATAATATATTCGAATACGTTGGATATTCTTTACGTTAATATAATACGCTTAAAGAAAATATTAGGTACTCTTAAAACTTGTAAAACACAATTATTTATCTACAGTCAGCATAATATTGGCACAAATTAGATTCATCAAAAACTGAAATAAGTCGCCAGAGCATTATCCCCTTATAACGTTAAAAAAAATTAGTGGTACCAAATTTAGTAGGTAATTTGAAGTCCGCTAATAGGTAAATAGTCATCCAGAGAGTGCGTATTCCGCTTTATTGTTCACTATTACTTACTTTTATTTAGGAGTCTTTTAACCTACACTAGGTTTTTAACCTTTTTACCTAAGAGAAAATATGTAGTCCCCTTGAATTTGTTCCCACAATGCAGGTTTTACCTATAATACATTAGAAAAATATCAAGCATATAGCTATCAGTCAGTATAATTTTTAGTCGATGACCTATTGTGCGAACTCGAAGGATTTCTCACGGGGAATAACAATAGCAAAATATCTTTAGCAAAACCCAGATAGGGTTATTTCATAAGAGTGTGACTTTTTTAATAAAAGAAATACTAGAGCGGGATTTTTATATTCAATCTAGATTTACAGAATCGTTTGTCCCGGCTGTCTATCAACGCACAGCCGGCGGACAGCCACAAAACTACCAAGTCTAGAAAGCTGAAATTTGGAACACAGGTTTATTTTATAACATAAGCATCCGTTTGTTAACATAAGCTAACAAAGAATTTTTGAAAAATTCAACTCCGTGCGAAGCCGGGGCGGGACGCTAATGTAACATAAGGAGGATTGTTAAAACATGAAAATTAATCACTGTATACTTGGATTAAAAGATTTCATTCAAATGACATATGAATGTATATGGCAATGTATATGTAAATAGCATATGTTGTAATTTTTTTTTCGTGAACACATTATAATTTAATACAAGTGACCCGATCCTTTTTTTACGTGGGTAAACTGCGAACCAGATCCAGGGTTTTAGTGGGCACAAGTCCAACAGGATCTGGTCCTGTTGGACTTGTGCCCACTAAAACCCTACGTGGTTCTTCGCGCCGCGCCGTCTAGGGGAAGTTAGGGCACGCTATCTTCTCCCCCTGCCAGACGAAGCCCGCACATTGCGGGCTCCACCTCGATGAGTGACCCGACCCTGCTTCTCACTGGTGCAATGGATCAAAAAGGACAACTTTAAGCAAGCTCTAATAACGATTTTTAACGATATTTGTGCATTAATAGATATCAAATGCATTTGACGAAACGTTGCGTCTTTGTAATGTTATAGAACTCGTTTACTGCACGTAATTAAATGTGATTTAAATGGTAGACACGTTTTACAAGTGGTATCGGTATTACGTCGGACATTTGTGATATATGATTAGGATGTATACAATCGTAGAAGGTAGGCACAATAAAACGAGCTATACCTACTTTTCATTCTGTACGTATCCTGAATTTGCTCTACGAATCGCTGATAAGTTATACCTGCACATAAGTTAATTTTTAATAAATAGGTATGTGGTCACAAACCTTCGATTTATCAATAATTTACTTATCTAGATCTTGCTAGCCCAAAATATAACATATATAGGACGTACGTAATGTTATCGTAATACATATGTTGTGTAAGAAATATATTGTTGTTAATAAATATAAGTTAACTATAGTTTTGTCTAAGATATATGTGCAGTTTGTGAATTTATTGGCGAAAAAACTTCGACAAAAGTTTACAATTACGACAGAGCCGTGGAAAATTATATAACAGGTAGTTAAGTTGATAGGCTATAGTGTATTGAAATAGTGAATATTGACCTACATGCCTAGTTCCGTAATGTCATAAAGTTATATTGTAATGAATCACCGAAAATAATATAGTGGTTGGTGACTGTTAAAATGTCACTAATGTTATTCAACATTTGGCGCACACCTGAGTGCAACTCTCAAAATACTCTCAAAGAAATATTGTCTGCGAAAGACATTTTGGTTAATACCATCACAAGCAGCCAATAGATACCTATCCATAGTTGGAACACTAGAAATAGAACGCGCATAATTTTAACATTAATTTAGTATGCAAGCTTTTGCTCGCGAATTCTACCCGCGCCCAATTTTCTTAAGTGTAGAAAATAAAAAATCAAGGGTTACAAAAACATATTAGCAATAATTTATCCAATCTTATTTGCTCATATTTTTCTGTCAGGAGTTGAGGTTTTTATATTTTTATGATATGATCCTTTTCAATATCTCTGACAGTGAATGCAAAATTTCATACTTTTCGACTGAGTAGTTAAGGCGTGAAAACGTCACAAATTAAAATATACATACATATTATAGCATGTTTGCTAACGAGTATTTGAAGTTAATAACTAGTCAATAAATATATGATTCCTGCTTCCTTTTTTTATTATACAACCAATGTTAACTATTAACAATCCTACAAAAACTTTATGATCATGTTCGTAATGAATCTAACGCGAATAAACCACAATGCCGCAATAATGATTAAGAAGTTTATACGTGTAAGTGTGAAATATATAGAAATATATATGATACATACACAAAGATCACAAAGGCTTGAGACGTATACACAAAGTTGGGACGATTCAAGGTATTGATGACGATATAAATCTTGTAGGACTATGGAACGAAGAAAATAATTATGATTAATTAAAAACACAACATAAAAGGTCATGTCATCATGTAAGTCTACTGTTGGACATAGGTCTCTCCCATAATTTTCCAGTAGAATTAGTCAGAAGTAACCTGGATCCAAAGACATTATTAGGTCGTCAGTCCATCTTGTGGACAGAAGTCACCCACAATCTGTGCCGATCTGTGGTCTACTCGAGAAAATTACTGTGTCCTGTCCATTGCCACTTCAACTTATTAATCCGCCGGGTGTCTTTCGTTTGTATAACTTTTCCGATTTGTTCTCGCAGAGTAACTGCGATCATAGCTCGGTGACCGACCTTGATCTTACTTTTACATTAGGATCATAATTAAAGAAGTTTCAGCGTCATATCTCCATTGGTAACACACGTTGGTCAAAAACCTTTGTTTTATGAATTTATAACGACAAGGGCGTGTAAGGTGAAGAAGAAAATACGAGAAATTTCGATAATATTCACTTCTTTGACAAAAAGTCGATTGGTCTTCATTATTTTTCGTACACTCTTACGACATGACACAAATAGATCGACTATACGCTTCGCAACAAACTAGCGTAGGACTATCTAGTAATAACTCTACTGGTAAAAATAACCGGCAACTACAAATTTACTATGAATCACAGTCTCATTTTAAAATATTCTAGGTAAAGGAGACAGTCTGGTGCAATCTTGAAGGCGCTTTCTTATTCTTCACGATGTTATGTAACATTTTAAATATCTTGTAACGTAGTGTATTTTTTTTAATAGTTAATTCTGGTTATATTATCTTATTTTTTATTTATCTGTTTATAACTTATTTATTTTAAACCTTTTTAAATTAGTATTCCTTCATTTGATGTCTAAATTTTAAAATTTTCGTTCTAGAATATTGCGTTTTTGTTTTTTCTCCGTCGCGCAGGGAGTTTCGACATTCTCTGTTTGGCTGTGGAGATATTTTCTTCAATTTTATCATTCATAGTTTTTCCTTTTGAAATATGATTTTTTTATTATAAGTTTCAGTTTAAATATAATTAAAAACCCCGAATATTATATGGTTACGTATTTCATCTTATTTGTAATGATAGATTGTTGATTTAATGTTTTTTATTATAATATGTGATTTTAATTAATTTTAAATCTTTTGTAAATTAACATTCTATTTAAATTTCTAATTATCCTTGCAGTTTTTTTTATTCTTATGCATTTGCATATTTTTTGTTTACTCTTGTTTTGCCTGACCATTTATTGATTAAATTAATAATATTTAGGGATCTTGTATATGCAAATTTTAGTTTCACACGGGTCAAACACACATTTTCTAGATGTGTACTTAAATATTTCTATATTATTTCAGTTTTTTTTTATTTGGGTCATAAATTCGCACCCTTGTTCTTTTGGATCCTTGAAGCTTTGCAATACTGCAAGCTTGCTGTATAGAAGAATTTCCTACGGCAGGGGCCAACAATCGAGATTCATGCTTGTTGATTCCGTGGACGACTCGGGGAAGGATAATCGAGCGAATTATAGAACATTCAGTTAAGTTGTGTTAATAAGGAATAGTGATTCAAAAATAGTTAATATATATATTTATATTTTCGTACGGGCATAGGACCTACCCTGTTTAAGTTTTCTCATTATATTTTTATTTGCCAACTTCCGTTTTTTTATTCTTAGTTAGCTGGCGCCCAATTTAATTTATCTTTATTTTTTTTTCCTTAGCCGATTTTTTTCCTTCGACATAATTTTAAAATAGTCAAAAATAGGCAAGTTATAATCCGTCTATCGTCTTTAATTTTCTTTAAATGAGACGGAGTTTAGTAGAAAAACAGATTTCTTTATTTTTAAACATCGATTTCGTCACTCATCTAAACCACAAAACGGCGAATTTATTACGGCTATTGGCATCGTTCCTTGTTTTATGGATTAAAGCAGTTAGTAATGCGAACCAAATGTAGTTCGAAAAGATATAAAGACTTTTTAACTCTCGCAACGAGGAAGTTAATTTAATGACTTACCAAGATAGTGGAGAGTCAATTAAATCGAATTAATTCTAATTAGAAAATTATTGAGAGAACCAGTACATAATATTGCCTCACATTTCCTTCTCGATATGATTGAGATCTTCTTTCTCCTTGTCAGTTTTTTTTTAAATCATACAATCTTAATTTCGTGTCTTGTGGTGATTCTGGGGCACGAGGCGCTTCAAAACTCAGCCGGGTTGGCACTTGTCAGTGTTACGTGTGTATTAGATAGATATAATAATTATTTTCACTTAGTTGGTTAAACGTCGAAAATTAATAACAACTAGTTTAAAATAATGAAATATTTGATATATTTTTAATTACACTAGTTGAACAGAAATATCTGTAAATTATTGTGTTAAGGCTTATCCTTCCAAAAAATTAAATTTTTGCAACATTTTGTAACAGTATTATTCATTATATATACGCCTTTTCTTCAGCGAAAAAAATATATGTTTATCTACAAGATATGAGGAATGATTTGTTGGGATTAAAATTTTTATTTTATTGAAATTGATTCAGGAAAAAAATTCTAAACTCACCCCTTTTATTTTCAGTTATAACAATCTCACTTCTACAATATTTATCAAAAGATTATGAAATTTTGTACACCTATGAAGATAACAATGTAGCATGATTTGTTGAAAGCGCTTTTTGAAAATTCGTAAAATTGAATTTTATATATTGTTTTTATCAAAAATATTTCCCCACTTACTCAGCGCTAGCCCGTTCTCGTCCATAAAATCAGTGCGGGGCGAGTCGTGATGCTAGACGGACCTGTGCCGCGTTGCGCTTCATCAAATCATTAATTTTTACGTAATAAACAAAGAATAAACATTTTAGTGGCAGAACAGACAGTGCATGATAGTGTATATAATACTTTAATAGGTTTTCTTTTTTGTCTTTTTAATTAAATCTTTAAAAAACTAAATATAAATTACGTTGTAATATAATATTCAATTTATTAATAATCTGAAATATTCAATTAATAATTCATCTGTATATATACTTGTTATCTAAATTTAATAAAGATAGGAAGTAAGCAAAGGAGGCAAAAGCGTAATATATCAAAAATAAACCAAACGAGGAAGGAAAGTTTTCATGAATTTTAATTAATTAATTAAATTAATTAATACTAATAATTATTAATTATTAATTAATACATATAAATTAATAAGCCTAATAAATAAATAATAAAGCCACTATAAAGCCGGATTCCCACTCACGTATCTAGTGACTCATCGAATTGTTCTCCTAGAAGGAGCGGTGGGGGGTTTCCCTATTGTAGGTGGTCGCGTAGGGGACACCCCCGTGACCTCCAGAAAAATCCGATATCCTCGGTACACCGTTCTGGTAAAAACCGATACCAAAAAAAAGCCCCCTCCTTGGACCCCCCCGACCGTAACTCGGAAACGGCGCATCACAGCCGGGTCGTGTTTGGGCTCATCGGGGACGTCTGGACGAGATAAAAAAAATTGACCCCCCCCCCCCCGCGGACTCCCCGACCGTAACTCGGAAACGGCGCGTCACAGCCGGGTCGTGTTTGGGCTCATCGGGGACGTCTGGACGAGATAAAAAATTTGGCGCCCCCCTCGGACCCCCCCGACCGTAACTCGGAAACGGCGCGTCAGAGCCGTGTCGTGTTTGGGCTCATCGGGGACGTCTCGACGAGATAAAAAATTTGACACCCCCTCGGAACCCCCGGCCGTAACTCGGAAACGGCGCGTCACAGCCGGGTCGTGTTTGGGTTCATCGGGGACGTCTCGACGAGTTAAAAAATAAAAAATTTGACGCCCCCCTCGGACCCCCCCGGCCGAAACTCGGAAACGGCGCGTCACAGCCGGATCGTATTTGGGCTCATCGGGGAGGACGTCTCGACGAGATAAAAAATTTGACGTAACCATGGTCAACGGTTACAAATAGACCCCCCATGTTAGGTATCATTTGAAAGGATGAGGGTAATCTATCAACACCATCCTCCCAGCCCCCCTCCGCTCCCCCCTTACTCATCCCCCCTCCTTTAAAATTACACAATTAATAATAATAAGACCCAAAACCAAACTAAAACAATTAGACATGGCAAAAGACAAGACAAAACGAAAACAAAATGAAAACGTGAATAAATTTTCTACAAGCATTTGTTTTTTTTTTTTTTTTAATTCTATTAACATGAATTTTAAAAATTATAAAAAAGGGCTTTTGATAGCTTTTAGAAAAATCAAGCGCTGAATCAAAAATATGGAGAAAATAATAAATGTTAAGTGTGCCTTTTACAGTTCAATATACCCTAAAAAGCCCCACAGAGTTTCCATTTAATCCACTCAGCCGCTTTTTTGTCCCACTCGATAGATTTTTTGAAAAAATTGAATGAAGATTCTCGCTCTAAAAAGTTCGTAATCTTTATCAAAATGAAAAAAAAAAAAACACTTTTTGTCTCAATTTATTGTCACTTCACTCACTTGGTGAATTTGAAAAAAAATATCAAAATTAAAAAAAAAATTATTACCGCCGGCATTAACGTTACCCAAACAAAACGTACCACGCGAAGTTTGCATGGTTGGTGCAAAAACTCAATTGTTTTTACTGAAAATTAAAAAATTTGTTAGTTTTGATAAAAACTTTTGTTTGGCTCTTTTACCATATATTTTATATTCGTATAAAGAAATATACATACATCTATACATATAAATAAAATTGGAGTGTCTGTTTGTAATATTGAAATAACCGTTTTTTACTACATGCATATGAATATATATACGTACATACACCATATATGAGTACATACACCAAAATAAACCAACCACATAACCAAACCAAATTTTTGTCTGTCTGGGTGTCTGTTTGTTCCGGCTAATCTCTGAAATGGCTGAACCGATTTTGACGGGACTTTTATTGGCAGGTAGCTGATTTAATAAGGAGTAACTTAGGCTACGTTTATTTTAGAAAAAATCCAAAATAACATTTTTTACAATTTTTGTGTCTGTCTGTTTGTTTGTTCCGGCTAATCTCTGAAATGGCTGGACCGATTTTGACGGGACTTTTATTGGCAGGTAGCTGATGTAATAAGGAATAACTTAGGCTACGTTTATTTTAGAAAAAATACACCCCGGGCCAAGCCGGGAGCGCGCCGCTATACACTCTAAAAACATAACCCTCGTTGTGGCGCAGACGGGTAAAAATTTTTACTAGGTAACATAATTTACTACCTAAATAACAAAACACGCTTCATTGTTACTGAATTATCCCTCTACATTGTAAATAATTATAAATTTGTAGTATGTATTTGCAGTAAAGTAGGCTCAGTCGACTATGTCGTGCCTTTGTCGTCTAGTCTCCATACTACTCTTTGCCATCTCTGTGCGGTCGATCTCTTGTAGAGGGTGGCGCGGGGAATTCAGCCTAATAATTCAAGGCCAAATCGGCGTTATACACCTTAATTGTGTCCTCTGCGCTTTGCCGCTTCCTACCTTTCTTTTCAGATCGTTTGTCTAACTGACCCGCATTGGCGTCCCACGCCGCGTTTTTAAATTCATGGCCTCCATTCGAACTCGTCTACCCCATCGGTTATCCTCATTATTGTGTATATTTAAATCAATCACCGTCGGATATAATAATACCAACACTTCTACCAATGTCTTCTCCAACCTTTGAAGAAATTTTCCTGTGTCATCTTTATCTTCTCAATGGTAGAGAAAATTCTTATCTTCATCTTTGGGAACAGGAAATGATCACACGGTGGAAAGTCAGGCGAAAAGGGTACCTGAGCCACATGCGACTTTTTGTGAAAAATAAAATCATGTTCAAAACACGAGGCGTATATTACGTAAGTTTTGTTATAAACTGTCTTACTAATTTATCTATGTATTAAAAACCAATTACACATATTAACTACAAACTATTGTACCAATAAGAATAAAATAGTTACTATGACGTATTTCCAAGTAGGCATATTTTAATCATACATCTCACAGAGTGAACCTATTGTTAAACTAAACATGATTTACCTTTAAATATCACGAAGTACTTATTATTTACAATGTGGATACAATAAATTGTGCATTGGTGCGCGTTTCCTAGCGGATGTATACGAATGCCGAACAGAATTGGCCTCACTGCGTTCATAACTCAAAGTAATTCGGCCTGAAAACTGAATAAAGCAACGGGCAAGTCTAAACAACTAAAGCTATTCCTACCTAACTGCCACAAAGGTACACACGTCAGGAGTTGTTTACTTTAATCTTTTTAAAGATTAAAAATATATTGACGACTTCATGAAAGAAGATTTTATCCACTATGTTATCTAAACTGTTTAAATAAATGCTGCTTAAATGATGACTTACGCTGACGCTGGCTAATTAACTTGATATTTCATGTACTTAAAAATTCCTCTACTCAAGCTCGTCGCTATTTAAAGACAAACATATGACAAACCATTTTAATTATGACAACCTTCACCTTAAAAAGAACAAGAAAATACCTCATATTTACGAGTATATGTATATAATAGTATCAATTAGATCTTCTCCTACTTACTTAAACAGGTATGGGTCCACAAAGCTAAGAGACCGCAGATGGCAAATTATATATTATGCAGTGATATAACGTAAACGCCTGGCTGTCGACGATTTCATGTGTGAATTAGAAACATTTTTAAAGCGCAATTAAAATCAAATGATTGATACAAATGCCAGTTATGGCAGAGCATGCTTCGTTACGTAGATTGGGCAAAACGTCTGGCAGTAGTAACCGCTTTCTTAGGCCGGCCATACACGGACAGAAGCTGCGACTGCATAGTGAACTACAGTCTTATACACAGGCATGTTGTGGCGATAATAGCAATTTTATTAAAAAAATAATGCTAATAATAATAAATAATTTATTAACTAAAGTTAAGTTTATTATTAATTTTTGATCATTGATCAACATCATTGATACTTGAAGACATATGAAAACTTTGAATAGAAAATGTACTTATTTATTTTATACGAACTTCGCGCACCGTTAGAGCAAATTATGTTCAAAGGCTTACACTAGCTTCGGCATATTCTAAACCAGACATCATAAACCGAGTACAATAAATAAAATTAAGTGAAAATTTATTACAAGCGACGACGGTCGCGCGTTAACTTGTCATCTCATCAGTCGGCGTAAATATGTGACTGTTGTCTTTTCATAACATCCTACCACCCAGCAAAACTAACATTTGATTATGTATATCTATAGATATATCAATATCTATACATATAATAAAATCGTAAACGAGCCGTGCACATTAAATATTTTTGTGGTTCATTAAATATTAAAAAAAAAAACATATAAGATGTTACTGAGGTCAAAAATAGCAGATCTAGACGAACTCCCTCCGTCAGTATAATTGCCACACCAAACGAAAAATGTATGATTATGAGAAAGATTATTCTTTTTGCCATACGTATACTTTGATCTTTAATTTTAGTAACACCCATTTATAAAAGAAGAGGTATATATTATAAATCAAATTATAGTATATATGTATAAATAGGTATAATTACTAGTGATCCTCGCACTCATCTGACTATGTTATATGTACTTATATTACATTCTTGTGTGTATTGTAGGTATATTTACAAAAAAAAAAAATTACTAAATTATTGTTTGATTTAATGTGAAAGTTTTATCAACAAGCTGAACAACAGTTATGCAAAGTGTAAATATAAATGTTTAAATTATTAAATTAAATATATTATATATGTAATTACCATTTTGTAAATATTATTAGCGAATTTTATTTTATCAACTAATAAATTAAACGTCAAAAATATCAACGTCGTATATGGTACCTCTATGTAATGTAGGTAATAAGAAAATCAATAAAATCTGTAGCGAATAGGTAGAATTTAGAAATCAGAGGTAGGGTACGGAGACACTTTAAAAAACGAGCAAACACATGGTTTCCGATACAAAAAGCTCACCACTTCCTCGCGGGTTTGCTTCTGGGAACTAATGAAAGGTACGTAAATAGTCCGGTGGTCGGACGGAACCGCGCGTCGGCGCCGAAACCCGTTGTTTGACGATCCAGATGATTGATTGGGGTGACATTGAAAGTTTTTAACTCAAGAAAAAACACTAATTACTTTGATTATTTATATGTCTATTAAATTTCCTGGGACAGGAACATCATGGCAACCATTGTCTGCCGGTTGAAGGTATTGATGATTATATCGATATAATAAAATTAACAAAAAATATATACTATATTATATTAAAAAATAGAGCTATGGACATATTAAAATGTATGAAAATTATATGGAAAATATGACGGGAGATAGTGATGTAAGCTTTGGAAGTGTGGTCAGACGACATTGTGAGGATCGTGTGGAAAAACTACATGAATATCACCCAAAATTGTGAGTTGTAACACACAGGATATATCAGTATTTATTATAGATATAATTAAATCGACATGTGGCAATTTTATAAAAAACAGAAAATCTCGACATATAACTATTTCGATTCCATGGTATAGTGACGAACACATCAAACACCCATCAAACTGAAGATATACAGGATTGTAACACATTGTAATTCTATTCTTAGCCAATTTGTCATAATATTAAGCCCAGCCAGGGCCAGAGCACGCGCGCGGCCATCGTAAAATTAATTACATGTAAAGTGTAGTAGAGGGTCATATTCAATTAAAGTCAAACTGAAAGCAACGTAGTGTTCGTTTAAACGAAATGTGATGTTATTTCCTTTCACTTCGTATAAAATTTAAAATATATAAAAAACTATATTTTTTTCCTAATTGATAGCAAGCAAAGGTAACAACAGCACGATAATACCTTTTTGAATTTGAGAACACGCGGTCTCAGGGAAAATTTTAGAAGAGAATCTTTTGAGTAACTAGAAATTCGACTGGATTGTTAGTTATTAAGAGATTCACCACTTTTAAATAAAATCTTTGTGAAATAATAGTATGTGTCATATAGGATGCCAGAGCCCATTTTCCCTATCCCTTATGATTAATGAAAACTCAATTATATTACTATTGAAAAAACAATAAAAATTCACAACGATTCAGAATTGTCTAAATATAGATAGAACATATGTAGATAACATAAAAATATATTTAAATAGTAGTCTTGAATGAACTTATAGGTAACTAACTTAAAACAAGATTTAAAGGGTAAATGTTAAATGGGATTCACAATAAGCAAAACAGCTGGATAGAAATCTAATATTTTTCACGGTCTTTTTCATGATTGTCGGTAGGATATTTAGAATAACATGCCCGCATATAGATGTCGACAGCCAACTAAAAAAGACAACATAATGACAGAAAGTTCTTTGACGTGCATTTGACACAGTAAACGCCGGTGCGGGTCGCTTAACTGTTTGACGACAACGATGCTTCTACTTTTACCATGTTGGAGTTAGTTACAATTTTTATAAGTATACTGAATTCGCAACGGCTATTGCGACTAATTTATATGTATATCAAATCAAAAATATCAATTAACTTTTCTTATCCCGACTGTATACTTCTATAAAACATATAAATGTAAACGGTTAAAGAACAAAGTTAGAGAAAATTTTAGGTAGAAAACAGAAACAGATATATTCAGAAAACATATAGAAAAATCATAATGTGTAAAAACTAATGAAAGCTACCAGCTTGAACAGGCAAATGTCCAAGTCGTAACAATGTTTTTGGAACTCATTCGTGATACGAGAGTTGGAGGCAAATAATGTATTTACTTATAAAATAAATATACGTACGTAGATAGGTAGAAATGTTCACATTTTTTGCAAAATTCACATTATCTTCCATTTATTTACATCAGAATACCACTAATGGCTTTTTAGCACTTGAAAACTAGCCAGGAACGATAAACGGAGCATCTGGCCTCTCTTGAGCGATCCAACGGAGAGATGTATTGCTTTAATGTTTAATTTTGTTGCTAAAAATGTGCATTACTTACGCATACGGATTTGATTTATCTTTAGCTTTATTAGTAATTAAAGTAAAGAAATTTAAAAAAATCTATGATACGAATTAATAATTATTAATTTTTTTTTTGTTATGATTTTCTTAGTTATTCACAGACTCAATTTAATTTTGTTTTTAAAACAACAATAAAGTGATAAAAAGCCCAACTAGTGTGGTGTCTAGGTTCAGCAGTTTCGCAGTTACAAGCTAAAATTAAAAATTGTAAAGTTATCCCCCCATTGTAAGTTACCTTTCTATTGAACCCAAACACTAAGGACAGTTGCTATTAACACTGGAGTTGGGTATCCCGCAGACTACTTGAAGCTGCAGCATCAGGTCAAGGTTACCAAGTCATGGAAATACCATCGAAGTAAAAGTATACCAAAATTCGCATCAATCGAAAACATACATCGTGGAAGTTAGTGACATTCCTTCGTCAACTAGGAGTCTTCAAACGCCTGAACAGGCTATAATCATAAATTATAGCCAAGAGCCATTCCGATCACGTCAGCTTTCAAACAAAAGAAAAAGTCGAATCGAAATCGCTCCACCCGTTTGAGAGAGCTACGATCTCAGAGACCGACACACAGATTTTGCGACGGGCATGAAGGGTTAAAAAGCTTAACTTCGCTCAATTAGCTATGGAGAGGGCTATGCTCGGGGTTATACTGCGAGATCGAATCAGGAATGAGGAGATCCGTAGACGTACGAAAGTTACCGATATAACCTTGAGGATCTGTTGAAGTGGCAGTGGGCAGGACACATAGTACGGAGAGCCGACGGCCGCTGGGGCCTGAATTTTCTCGAGCGGAGGCCACGGACCGGCAAGCGCAGCGTAGAACGTCAACACACAAGGTCGACAGGCGACCTGATCCAAGCTGCTTCTGATTGGTCCTATTGGAAAATTATGGTGGAGGCTTATGTACAGCAGTTGATGTCCTACGGCTGACATGAAGATGATGACATATGTAACATACTTATATAGTTCGTTTTCTCTTAAAACAATGTCAGCAGACAAATGTTAATTTGCGATCAGATTCAATATATGAATCGGTACGAGACAAAGAAACAATGGTATATTAAGATTTATTAACCGTGTACTTTCCTACTTTAAAAACAATTGGTGGACGTTTGTATAGACGAATTGTGTAATAAGGCGTATTCTGTAAGACGTACATATATTAACATATTTCATCCATACACCACACCTCGTTGTTGTTGCGAATTTTTAATTAATTGCTGCCAAAGGTTACAAACGTCTAGATGTTAAAATTAATTCATTTCTTTATGTATTTATTTCAACATTAGCGACCCGCTCCGGTTTCACAGGGATGCAATTTAATAAACACAATCGCTTCTTCATTTACCGCTCTTTCCATTAATGAAAACCGTATTAAAATCCGTTAGATGGCTTACAATAAGTTAGCGGAGAAACAGACACAAATGTATTTTTTATTTTATTTTATAGTTCGTTTTTTAAAAATCCAACAGGAACCAGTATCCTATAGTTTAATCCAGGTAATCATCAATATATCAGTAAGCCGTTTCCGAGTTTAGCGTTCACAAACGCTAAAAAATGACCTCTATATAAAAAAGAATTTTGCGAAAGAAATACAGCAATATTATGTTTGACAGATTACGAGTAAGAACTACATTAGACCCAGATAATTATCACATAATAAAGGTGTCATTTTTAGAAAACGACAAAGGAAGTATTTGAACATAAGACGAGACACGATAAAAATGCCACTAATTGGTAACGCAGCTAAAACAAGAGCGACCGAAATGGAAGTAAATGCGTTAGAGTTCAAAGCCGACACGAGCGTTAATGCGTGCTTCGGTGACTCCTTTCGTAATAAGATATCGCCGTCCACAACTTTTAACAATTACTTACAAGTTTAAAAAATATAATTAGATGTATACATTTTCGTTACGTTACGATTACTAAGTAAAACTTCGAAAGCATGGAAAACGTTCACAGGGTTACAAAAAACCAACAGGTGATAATGGAAAAGACCCATCATAGTTATTTAAGTGTATCATCAATCACTAATAATATTATTAAATCTTTTAAATTCTGATCTGATTATTGTTAAATATTTATTCAATTAGGATAGTTCGTCACCATATATACCATCAATTTTATTATATACATAATTATCCCACAATATTATAATCATACAAATCTATATCTGTAAAATTTAAACTTTCAGTTTGATAGGTTTTAAAATTGAGAAAATTTTCGTAACAGAGGGTAGGTAACAACAGGCTATGACAAGTTTATAGGTTTGCGTTACAGTTACAACGTACAAATCCGCAGGTAACAGCTAATATATAAATGGCCGATTCTTCCTAGAAAAAAAAATGAAAAGTGAGGAAGCAATAAATAACCCGTGGGAGTGTCTCACTGTCGGATTTCTAAGAGATCTGTTTCAATTCAAAACTTCGTAGACAAGACTTCACAATTTCATTTCATTATTATGTAATATACTAGCATTTACCCGCGACTTCGACCGCTTTTCTTTATAAATATTAATATAATATAACATATATTATATTAAAATCTTTTAATTATATTTATTAAATTATTTATTTATTTATCGTTCGTAAGGACGATTTTTTTCAACAGTTTTTGAGTGAAAGTGTAACAAACATTAATGACCAGTGTCGACTCCAAAGTCCCCGCAAGACTTACCATAGAATCAATCCCATCTACGAGAGAAATATATGCAAGCTATGTGGAAGATCGAGCATGGACTTTATCATTCTCATATACACCATCCATTCATCGCCACAAACTTTTACAATTATGATATTTGTATGATAAATGCAAGTTTTTTTTTATTTAACATAAAAATTGCAAGTTTTCTAGAAAACTGCAAATGAATTGCTCAATAAAACACTCGTGAAAGTGTCGGCAACACATAATGTTATGTTTATGGAAACTTTCTATAGAGCTACTCGATTCTGCGACGATGATATTACACTTTATTAAAAAACTAATAGTCTAACCCGCCTTCGCTTGGAGAAAGATGAATGAAACCGTCGATGCTTTTTTCCACCTGCTTTTTGTATCACGATCTATTTCCAACGCCGCGCCGGAAGAAATTTCAAATATCATATGACAACGGGAAATTAAAGAACGATATTCACGTAATAAATAGCCAATATCAGACTAAGTCCTGCCCTGTAACTACTTTCTAAACCCACATACATCATACATATATTGACCCTACTTAAGAAGAAGTGCCACGGTTTGACCCGTTAATCCGTTGTATAACCGATTTTATACAAGGCATTAGTAAAATATTTCCAACTAATTTGTATGGAGAATTTAGTATGGGGGTAAAGCATTGAATTCAGAACGACACGCTCAGTGAGCGTCACCCTCAGAGAGAGACACGAGAGAGAAATACAACCACATAAAATAAATTTCTATATTATTCACATAGGTCATCGCGTTAGCATGCAATATTATCTATGTTCTCGCATCCTCATAAACTTTAGATTATGCACGTAAAAAAAAGCGACTATAAATTTGCAATGGTTACGTAATCATTCAAAATAAAATCTTTCCGCTTCACCTTTTGAAACCGGTACATTTTGTGTCAATACATTTTGTGGGTGGCTAATAGTTTCAATGGAAGAAAGTGCGCTTCGCTCATATCACCCGTGTGGGCAGACTATTGCTCTCCAAATTGAGAAATATTGCAATTGTAATGGTTGTTTGCAATTTTTTAAGCCTACTTCGAGTGCCTACTCGATTATTTTTGCCAAACATAATGTCTTAGGTAATGCCTATGCCGATGGCATGAGTAGAGACGGATCTACGATTTATTTATGTGTATCTTACATGACAAAATTTTGTGTTCTGAATAAAATAATTCTCGGAAGATAGCTCAATCGTCGAGTCGAGCACGAATGGAAAATTGTATTAAAACTATTTGAAAGCATAAAATTTGCCGAACACGGTATATAATACTAGCTGTTGCACGCGACTTCGTCCGCGTAACTTTATAAAATATAGCCTATGTTGCTAGCTGATAGTATTTTTCTATAGGTGAAAGAATTTTCAAAATCGGTTCAGTAGTTTAGGAGTTCATCGCGAACAAACAACGTGACACGGAATTTTTATATATATGTACTAGTGGGGCGCTCCCGGCATCGCCCGGGGTGCTTTTTTGCAATCCAGCCGATAAATAAAGTATCAACAGATGGCGCTATGTTAATAATATAATATGTTATTAACATATTAACATGCTATGTTAATAATTTAAAAAATAATAATAAACAAAATGAGATATAAACTATCCTATCTTTTAAGTTGGACCAAATAACAGATATTTATGAAGTTTTGTTCAAAGTCGGTTCAGTAGTTTCAGAGTTTATCGCGAACATATATCGTGACACGAGATTTTTATATATATAGATAGATGATTATAAGTTCTCTGTCTAAAATATTTTTTTCTACTCTCAAACTACTTGTAAGTATTAAAATCGTATCTGCTGTGTAAATAAGTAGTGATGAAAATCCAACATCCAACCAACAAACATATCACTGCATCCAACCCAGAATTGTTTCTATAGCAGATTTTTCATATGAAATTCTTATGAGACAAAATATATGTCATATTTGTAGGTGAAAGCCACTAAGATTAGCCATAATCCAGTAATACTTTCATAAAACAATATTAACTACGTTCATTATTTAATCTCACTGATTTGTCTGTAATAGTATATATATAATAGTAAGTAGTAGACTTTATTTTATAGGGATGTCTATAGACTTAGTTCAGTTTTTCTAAAGGACACGATTGATTTTATGTTTTGATTATTATTTAGACTATTTCTTCCGAGTGTATGTATTTGTTGTGTAATAAAAAATTGAAATTTAAAATTATAGATTACTGTTACTCGTAAATAGATGATTTACGAGTACACTTGACGCAAAACTTTTATATAAGTAAGTAAACATAAAAAGTAAAAGTAGTTTTATCCAAACGATATACGTATAAATATGAATAGAGACTATCGACTCCATTGTTAATAAAGAGCCGCGTATGATTCGAATGAACAATTTAACTAAAGAGGTTATGCCACCCACATAGCTCAGCTCGGCAATCGTTTATATTTGTAAATGGAATTAATTGCGCGTCCGTTATAAGCTTGCATTTTCATGCATTAACTTTGACATCAACACAATTAGATCGCGTCCAAAATTAACGCTTCGATGCCACTCATGTCCATGAATGAGCGGAGAAACGTTTGTGTATAGATAGGTAATGAGCTGGAGGCAATCAATTTTACTCAGTTAGTCTTACTGAGTGCAGCGACTTGGAATGCAAGTCACTAATCTATACTAATATTATAAATATTTGTATTTTGTTATTTGCTATAAATAAATATAGGACGTTGTAAATAAATATAAATGCATAAAATAAATATAAAATTTGTTTGTTACGCTTTAACGCCAAACCACTCGACAAAAAAAAATTAAGACACATTAAATTCGATCTCAAATCTGAGAATTGATTAAAATATCCTTAGTCACATGAGCTACATGTTTTGAAAATATAAATATCAAACTTTTTAGTAACATGGAAACTTCTTCTCAAGCCTATAACTTGAGGTTTAGATGAAGATTATTAAAATTAAAATTTAAAATTCACTTATTTTCATGGAAACTGGAACCCATATTTTACATTTTTATACATTAGTTATTATATCTAGACATTTCCTTCTTAAATAAAAAAACCATTTTTTTATATATGACAGGGCGTCCCAAGACTATGCGACATGAACGGAAAGTACCTTAAATATCGTAGATAGGATATTTTGCTGAAAGAAGACTTTATGTTATTTTTAAAAGTTAGTAATACTGCATTCAAAGATGTTCTAAAGATTACTTGCTTCGTCGGCATAAATAATATTCTTGAAATTTGAATCAAACATTTTACGTTATTCCTTTCTTTTGATATTATTTTTCGTTATTCCCTTCATGTCGCATAGTCTTGGGACGCCCTACTATATACTAGTAACAGTAATAAGATACAAGATGAAAGAAAATAATAATAATAATAATAATAATAATAATAATGTCTATTACAACAATGACGGATATTAAACAATCTAGCCTTAGCCTATAAAATCAAATACATAATTACCTCTGCCCCTTCTGTAAGTATTCAGCATATCCCACTGTATCTTCCTGAAATCTTCAATTTCACTGCATATGTTCAGTTCACTTGTGAATATCTTTTGTTGAAGTATTGGTTTCTTCCTGTTGTTGTTAGTGTCCGATTGGAAAAACGATACGAACTTGTGTAACGAACTCATTGTTCAAAAATTCTCGGTTAAGTGATACTTATAAAGTTGTTCAAAATTTATCTGACTTGAAATCAAGCAGCGGTAACTAAAGTCAGGTTAGTATAACGGTTTTAAAAGTTCAACGTTCGTGTACTATGGGCAATTATGAATTTAATTATTACTACTACTATGAAAAAATTTAAAGAATGTATTTTATATAATTTTAAATTATAATAATTTTAATACACATTAATGTCAATTATTAGTTTATAAAGTAGGAAGACATGAAAAGCTGTCTTGTGAAACCAACTTTTTAAAACATTAATCGTAATGAATATCACATAAAAATTAAGACGCAATTAGCACAACACGGAAGAGCCCGGGCAATGGAAAAGCAGCGACTATTTTTTGTCGCAATGGATGCGCGTGCGACAGTGTCGCCGCTCTCTTACTTATTGCGCCGGCGCACTTTCAAGTTTCATCGCATCACTCACACACACGGAAACTTTCGTCGAGGTTCATTCACATATAACAACCTCAAAATGCCCAATTTCAAGATTCGTATCAGAATTGCAAACGCATCATTATATAAACATTGTCGGCAGATAAAATATTGTTAAAAAAATAAATCCATCATGTAGTCATCCAAAACGATTCGGTCATGTGAAGTACCACTGACTATACAAAATTAAATAATTTAATTTAATTTTTTTTTAAATTTTTCAACTGTAAATATTATGTAAAATGTGGTCAGATTTTTAGAATTTTTTTTTGTTCTGAAAATGAGGTTAATTTTTATGGGTTATATTTTTTTGTTTTGAAAATGAACTATATTTTTCGTCAGAATTTTTTTTATTTTGTCATCAACTTGTATCATCTAATTAATAGATCTGTCGGCACGAAATATTTTCATTGTCAGATAAATAAATATGTCGCCAGGTATGAATTACCAAATTAATGTCAATATGTATATAAAATAAGAAATGTATTATAAAAAAAATGTAGTTTGTCCTATGAATAAAACTTTGTTGTGAAAATAATAGTTTTATCCCTTAAATAATGGCTTTGTACTAAATGTTTCTTATATGATATAGTTTGAAATATTACGAAACAGAAAGTATGATGTGTAGACATATTTTTAATGTATTTGCACAATTGCAAAAAAAAAACAAGCTCTCTATTCGTTTATATTTAATATTTTACGGTTTCTTTTCAATTCGACTATTTTCAATTTATACTAATAGCTATACTAATATAAAGAGACAGATAACGGATAAGTTTGTTTATATGTAGAGAGAAATCTTAATTCTTTATAAAAGTTTCTTTCACTATTTGAACGGTCTAATAGAAAATTAAATTTCATCCCCCAATCGCGACTTCGCGAAAAATAAAAAAATGACACATGAGAAAATATCTGACATCTTTATTTGCGTCAAAGAGTAACAAACATCCGCTTCCAATTCCATCTATCCTCACAAACTTTCGCATTTAAACTGTTTTATGCTATTTTACACTATAGGCTGTCCCGAACAAAATATTAGTAGGATATAAGTACAGTGCAATTAAATATATGTAATAAAATTTATATATTTATCAATATTAAGTGCGTGCTTAATTTAAGAATTTATGTAAGAGTTGTTCAAATTGGGATTTCATATATTCATTATAATATTTTTTTATATAACTACATAATAATATGCATCGCGATCCCATCGCTAGATAAAATAGAACGTGACTACTTATTCTATTACGTTAATGATTTTTTTTTTATAAAGGAGACATTTAATTTAAGATATTTTATTGGTTAAAATATGATTCATCAGTTTATATAGGTAAGTAATTCTATCACTACGCATTTCAAAGTTAACTTTTACGAATCATGGATTCTCTATAATAAGGCGACAGTTTTGTACATAATTAAAAACATATTTGTACTTCACGAAAATAAAGTACCTATATTAAGAAAAAAAATCTCACGTAAAACAATGATACATACTAGTTACGAAACTTCAATTTCTAAAGCTCACTGTGCGAAGTTTCCCAAAAAAATATCACAAAACACATCTCATTATGTAACAGCCCATTGACTTACACACGCATTATAACGTAACAAAAACTGATTAAAATTCATAATGTATTTTTAGTTGCTTGTTTTAATTATTGCTTAACATGTAAATGTATACATTAATATTTTAAAAAAGCCTTATTAGGTATTTAAAACAACATTGCTTTCATTTTTCATTCGTGTCGATAGTCAGCACAACGGTATATGACTGACTATACAAAAACTTTGTTTAAAAAACTTCAAAAACATTTTAAAAAAATATTGATTCGTTGACAATGAATCATTAAATTTTTTTTATGCACAGAAATATGATGCTTATCTATACAAAAAAATCTTGATTAGAAAGAGACAAATACAATTTTTCGTACAAGAAACAATGCAATGGGACACGGTTTGCGGACGAATTACTTCAATATCTTTCGTCTCCGAATTCGTCTTTTCGTTTGTACAATAATTTACGTGTTATCATAGTGCATAATTATAATTAATTATATTAATAATTATTGTTAAATATTAGAAAGCTTCAGCTGCAAACAGTAAACTTCTATCGGGGATAAAATCTGAGACCGATAAAACACAACAACCTTGATCCTGCATCAATAATTTGCCTTCAACAGACTAAGTTAAGTCTTACAGCAACCGTCGCCTATAACACAAACAAAGCTACTGCAAGTGCGATGCCCACCACAGCAGGATTATGGATAAAGAATTGGGAAAGGATGTGGAGAGAATTAACTTTATTTAATGTTAAGGTCGGCAGTAAAGCTGAGTCCACTTGATGGTAGGTGGCTACCGTCGACTATAACACAAGTAACGCCAACAGGTGATGCAAGTGCGCTGTCGACTATACTACAATTAAGGATAAGGGATTGGAAAGGGACAAGGAAATGGGCTCTGGCATCCCTTAATCACTCGCCGAAACATAAACGATAATTACCGAACATAACGATAACACGGTTATGTGTTACAGCAATAACAGCACTTCGGTAAGGTCGTGGTTACTGGCGTCGGACGGGCTGCCAAAATATCTGCGGAAAGCAGTGTGCCCTGCCACTACATCACATGAATATGGAACAAGTCGTTAAATTTGAAGCGACATTACTTGAAATAAAGTATGATATCGCCTGGCAATATTTAATTTCCATAATATATTTTATATAGTTCGCGTGCTTAACGAGCAATAGTAAATAAGCCGACAATGTTACCACACATTATATCACCACATGTGGCAAATGTAACACAATACGAGGTGTGCGCCTTTACAAACCAGATAAGACATTTAACTTGTTGCGTTCCGTGTTACATTTAGATATGGTCGACCTATTTGCGTACTATGTACATCTTTTCGAAGATACTTCCCATATACTGTTTCCTATTCTATATCTTTACATATTATAAAATAAAGTAGCTGTCCACTTCTGTCTGTTTCTCCGCTAACTTCTTCTAAGCCACCCTTGATCCTAGATATAATTTGAAGAAAAAAAAAATTGGCATCTTTGCAAAGCCGGAGGCTGGTCGCTAGTTTAATTACAATATATCAACAAAGCCATAATATTTTATTGCTCTTTTACTCGACTGCTGTATTATAAATAATAACTTTTCGATCGACTGAGTTGATCGCTGTGTCTGCATCGCTGTGTCCTTAAAATTGTATTTACTTACCCCTACTATATTTGGTTGGACGTTAATTATTTGGTTTCTAAGAACGCATGGTTAAGAATATGCAATTTTATTTCAGAGAATATATTTAGAAAAAAGATAAAGCTTTAGTTAATAGAAATATGTAAGTATTTCAGACGTATATAAAAATAATGAAATGTATATAAAATTATGTCATAAAAGTCTTTTAGAAATCGTTTTTCCTTGCAGTTATAAATTATAAAAAGTATACAAAATATAAAAAAATAACATAAATTATAAAAGGAACGCGAAACGAGGCTAGACTTGTGACAAGTAAGGTACCTAATGTGTGAGTTTGTAAATATTTTTTTTGTAAATTAAATTTACAAAAAAAATTTGTAAATTAATTGTAAATTAATAGAGTTTAATTAATTAAAGTCTATAATATTTAATAATATTATCAATATGGTCTCATGTATAATAAATAATAGTTAATAATTACAAAATGGTAGCTTAATAAAAAGTATAGTTTTAAAATGCGAGTTCATATCAGAGACATCTGTTGGAATTGTTACGAACCTTAACGTGAATTAGTACCGCACGTCTCTCTTTATGAACACAAGCGTAGCCATAGATATAATAACAGATGGCAGCACTTGTCTTTTCGTACTATTGAATGATTTTTTTACCAATATAAACTGAAAAATTATTGTAAATAAAAATCCATTGCTAAACATATGAAGGAGCATTATTTGAGAACGGTACGACTGATTCTGTTGATTTTTTAAACTTTTGTTCGCTATTGTAAGGACAAGGTTTGTATGAAAGAAAATTACAGGAAAATCGAGGGGAAATGTCGGGGTTTCGATGGTTTTTTAATATGAAATTTCAGGGCGACGACTGTCGGGGCAAGTAGTTTATAATATAAATTATTTAAAGAATATTGGACGTACCTTTAACGTTGGTCGGTAGAGTGTTAGGCCTCTGAGCTGTTGTTCTACGGGGCGTAGGCTTGCGGGGTGACGGTGGCGGCACGAGAGAAGTGCGCGCACGTAGCGCCACCGGGGAGAACGATAACTTCTGTACTACGCCATTTTTCTTTGCTGAAAATAATTAAAGGAGAATAATTTTTAATCATGGATACGCACAACACAGTGTTATTCACACCTCCAACACAACCTAATCTCATATTTATTGGATTTAATATCAACAAAACACCTTGACTTACATTCAAATAATCGCATGTCACTAAGTACCCACTTGTTACTTATTCCTCGGGAATCTAATATTACTCCGTCTCCATAATTTTTATTTTAGAAAGCAACGGTTCACATTTAGTTTACACAGCTTGTACGATATTTCTTTTAGTTAAATTTTTGAATATTTTTAGACGATCCCTCGGGAATTTAACATTTTTCAAGGATAAAAAGTAATATGTTAATCCAGGTAATAAACTATCTGTATGCCATATTTAATCCAAATCCGTTCAATAGGTTTTACGTGAAAGAGTAACAAACATACATCCATTCATATTGTATATCCATCCAGACTATACCTAGTAGGAAAAACCAATTTCAAAGTTGTAAAGTTGTAAAGTATAATTTGTGAATTGCGATCGTAAAACTTAATGTGAATTCAGCATTATGAATGGCAGAGTCGCGTTCGCTAATCGAACCAGTTACGATGTGACATACTTTTCAAAGGACAGCCTTTGCGAAGGCACTATTGTCTATACCAGGGATTCCCAAAGTGGTCGATATCGACCCCTTGGGGTCGATATCGGTTTCCTAGGGGTCGACATAAACGAAAAGTGATTTTGGGGGTCGACGAGGTCTAAAAATCGACCCCTATTATATTAACACAAGTTCTTATTTAAAACTTTCAAGATAGGTAAGTAGGTAGTTACTGTATTGTTTATGTTGTGTTACGTGTACTAAGAATAATTAATATTTTTGTAGGAAATAATGTTCCAGGAATGTAAAGTTTCAAGTTCGTACAAGATGAAAAACTCGGCAAGTCTATGTGGACAAGTTTGTGCAAGATTGAGTTGGAGCGTACGTCTTTCAGCGGCGTTTTGACTTGCTCTCTATTTGACGATAAAGTGCTTATCACACTATTCAATTTGAACGATTCCTATTTAGGAATCTAAGTAGTGAGCTCGTGATCACACTACGCTAAATTGATTTCTAAATCGAAGATATAGAGTTGAAAATGGATAAACTCTTAATTGAATCCAATCTGTTCTAACTGCGATCACACCTTCCGATTTCCTAAATTGGAATCGTTCAAATTGAATAGTGTGATAGCGGCTTTACGCGAATTAAGACGAACGAATTCATGATCAAGTCCAAACATGTTCCTGATATTTTACTATTTAACGAGCTTGCATTTAGGTTGAAAGTTCATTTGCGTTTTGAAATTCGTTGGAGCTTGAACGATAAAAACTCATATAGCTAAGTACTCATTTATTTCAAGAGATTACAAACTTATTACAAAGCTAAATTAAGTGAAGTAAAGTGACTGAAAAAGTGTTAAACACAACATACAACATATTTTAAATAGGTATGTATAATTGTATTTGTAAAAATTACTAACACTTAAGTCTTTGGTTTTCGTTCTTATTCTACCTAATTACCTAATACGAAGTTTCTATACCTAATTACCTACTGTAGTTACTTCCCAATATAGGTATCAAAGTTTATCAAAGAGTAAGTCAGTAATACTTAACAAGAATCCATTAACTGAGTGTGATAAAAATAAGATAGTGTGCAAATTTAACAGTTTATTATTGTTTTTTATTTAGGTTCCTTATTTTTTTGTTTGCAGAATTACTGAAAGTTTTATGATGGCGGACACGAAAAAAAAATGCAGACAATACAGTTTGGACTACTTGAAGTTCGGATTTATTGCATCTCCATCAAATCAACACTTCCCGATGTGTCTCATATGTGAAAAAGTATTTAGTAACGATGCCATGAAGCCTTCAAAAATGGATGACCACTTATCAAGAGTACATGCTAACAAAAAAAGTAAGCCCTTGTCATATTTTCAAGCACTGAAAGAAAAACTAGACAAAAGGCCATCCATAGGATCGATGTTTGCGTCATCATCTATTCGAGACAATGATGGTTTACGAGCGTCCTATAATATATCTTTACTAATAGCGAAGTCGGGGAAACCCCATACAATTGGAGAGCAGCTTATCTTACCAGCCATTGCGGAGGTCCTTAACAATGTATTGCACAAACCCGCACATGATATTTTAAAGAGAATACCTTTGAGCAACAACACCGTTCAGAGACGCATAGATGAGATGGGACGCGATGTGGAAAACATTTTATGCAAGTTCTTACAGACCCGCAGATTCTCTCTCCAGTTGGACGAGTCTACATTACCCGGCAATGAAGCTCTATTGTTAGGATATGTTCGATTTATCAAAGATGAAAATATGTGCCAAGAACTGATTTTTGCTGCATATTTAGAGACTGATACTAGAGGAGAATCGATTTTTCAGGCCGTGGAACATTTTTTTACTGATAAAGCTATTCCATGGAAGAATATTGTTTCTGTTGCGACTGATGGTGCACCGTCTATGGTTGGTCGTCATCGTGGCTTTATAGCTCACTTAAAGCGACAACTGCCTGATGTACTGGTTATTCACTGTGTGATTCACAGGCAGCATTTAGCAGCAAAAAAGCTGAGTCCTAGATTGCATAAGTCTTTACAATATGTAATAAATGCTATCAACAAGATTCGAAGCAATTCTTTGAACTCTCGGTTATTTGCTCAACTATGTGACGAAAACGACGAAGTCTTTACTCGGTTACTTCTGCACACTGAAGTTCGCTGGCTATCAAGAGGCTCTTGCTTAGAAAGATTTTCAGCCCTTTTTGAATCTGTGTTGGAGTTTTTACAAGAAAAAGATCCGAATTTGAAAGAAAATCTGAACAATTGTAAAACAGATATTTATTACTTGACTGATATCTTTGGAATGTTCAACAAAGTTAATTTGCAACTACAGGGTGATGATCTTAACTTGATTAAAACAAAATCAATAATATCGGCCTTCGTGGGTAAACTAGTTCTTTATAAACAAAATTTAGGCAGAAAAGAATATTCGCAGTTTCCGCATTTGTCAAAATTACCAAAAATGCTTCAAGATGATGACATTTTATTATATGTTACTCACTTGGACGCATTACACAAGGATTTTACGGAGAGGTTTGATGATCTTTTAAATTTACAAATTCCTCAATGGATAATAAATCCGTATAACACCACAGCCATAGAAGAAGCCAATGTGATAATGCAAGAAGAGTTGATTACCATCAGCACAGACGAAGAGCTTAAGCAAAAGTTCAACCAAGGCTATCAGAAGTTCTGGTTGCAACGCAAAATTGAAACACAGTATCCTACATTGTGGAACATTGCTGAAAAATACCTTATCGCTTTTCCATCATCATATCTAGTTGAAAAAAGCTTCAGTGTGGTAACAAACATTTTGACAAAACAAAGAAACCGTTTGAAAATCAACGAACGTGGAGATTTAAGGCTGCAACTCACTAATATTGAACCGGATGTAGCTAGATTGGTAGATAGTCACCAGGTTCATCCATCGCACTGAATGTTTTATTTTCTCTTTGCGAATTAATAGTTTTTAAAATATAATTTCCTACCAACTTAAGATGCTTTATGTATTAATTTGTAATAATTATAAATTAAACTTGATATTTACTGAATTGGATTGTCTTTTTATTTTGTTAAATTTTGACGAGAAAATGAAATCAACTTCACTCACTTAACCAAGTGCAAAGTTTTCTAATTGGCACCTTAGTACCTAGGTATTTTGTACCAATAGGAAAAAACTAAAGATAGACTAAGATAGATAGCTGCTTTAAGTTAGCGGACCATTATGAATAAGGGGGTTGGTCTTAAAAGTAGGTAATTTGACCATGGGGGTCTGAGGTAACAGTTCATTGTTGAAAAGGGGTCACTTGTCCAAAATAGTTTGGGGAACCCTGGTCTATACAATGCGTTGCATAATCTACCTACCTACTTAGTTACAAAGCGACTTGCTGTACATTAATATATGTTTATTTTTCATTTTATTTCTGCGTCAATTGTATTAAAGTTTTAGATTTATTGTACGCCTACGACACGACATGATCAGTTGTTATTCAATTATAGAATTGCAAATTTACTTTTATATTGTATGTTGACGAAATAATTTTTTTATTATTTAGAAAATTTGGAACACACAAGTGATTAGCTTCTTTGATTAATAATCTTTAACCTTTACATACTCTTTACATAATAAAATTAAGTCGCTTCCCCCCGTCTCTGTCCCTCTGTATGTCTTTTAAACTGCGCTACGGATTTTAATGCAATTTTCACTAATGGAAATAGTGTTAAATGAGGAAGATTTTTATATAATATAACTTTTTGCAGAAAAAAATTGCACCCGTGGGTCGCTAGTATAATATATGGGTCGATAGTAGTAACACACCTTCAAGTCCATATTATGGACTGACTACCAAAAAATAATTGAAAATAGAATTAAGTTATCATTCTTCCAAAGCACAACGAACCTATGGCAACATCTGCATTAGTGCGAATTATATGGCAGCTAATAAGATTTGGCGTCGAGTTGTAGGTTGTAGAATATTTTTTCTTAATGAAAATTTTAACAAAATGAATATACTAAGTATGTATACGTTTTTAACGCAGACAATTATTATGTAACTAAAAAGCAAAAAGACTACAATAAAATTTGTATACACCAACCACATCACAAACTGCCAAGTTATTATGTAAAGAGAAATTGAACTGAACACGTCATAGGAAAGAAGTAGTAGACAGTGATAATTATCTATAATCAAAAGCAAAGTTTATTAACTCTATTGGTTACATCGGCCGACGTGTTTAGTGTGAATTAGGGGATGCTTTATTTAGTTTTCACCTACATATGTATTTCATTATAATAAAAAAATATACTTTAATCTATATTAATATTATAATAGGTTATAATTGATCCGATTAGAAAAAAATATATTTAACTTATAGTTAGAATAGAATTTCAGGAATATTACACGCGGGCGAAGCCGCGGGGACTAGCTATGTGGAAATAAAGATCCAACGCTTGGCAAGTGTCAGGCGTCAATGTATGTCGAGCAGCTAATTATATCAAGCGTTATATTGCTTTACATAATTTGTCAGACGTTATATCTTTTATTTTTTTCAATACGGACGAAGTGGCGCGAGGGGCACCAGCTGGTGAGAAAAAAAGTTGTATTTCACGTGAAAAGATACAACAGCTGTTCTCATGAAATAAATATCCCACTAATGCTACTATAATATTATTAACGAGTAAGTTTGATATAGTACATATAATATATTATTTTCTTACTCTCTCACGCAAAATGGTATGCAGCAATATGTTTTATACATCAGAATAATATATAACTTAGTAGTGGCAGAGCATACTGCGTTCAGCAATCATAAATTGGACAGCCCGTCTGGCAGCAATAATCACCCCTCTACAGTGAAAACAGTATTATAGGTGCTATTATTCCGGTACGGTCGCGGTGTAAGTAAGGGATGCTAGTCTATTCCTTTATTTTCTCTATTTCTTTTTTATGTTGCTTGTGTTTATAAGTGACGATACAAATAAGTGAAACGTAAGCCTGTCTGCCAATATTAATTAGAAAAAAAAAACTACAGTTACATCTTAACGTACATCTTAACGTACATCTATGCCTGAAAGTCTGATAGAGCAAATCGTTGCTACAGTGTAGGGCCGATTTAATAGATCATATTTGACATCTGTCAGTTTTAGTTTACAGTGAGGTGACCTTCTTAAAATTGCCTTCTTTTGTCATTATTACAATATATATATTTTTAACTGAAAAAGGTTAAGCAACTTAAGAAAAAATAAATAATATTTTGTGCCCTCCGTTACAAAGTTACGTTGTTGGATTCTGTTAAAATGTTAAGTGATCTATAATTTTAGTTTATTAAATTTTTCTACAATCTTAGTTTTTTTTGTTGTTTTTTTAAAAAAAATTATCCAAGTGTGCGTTTTAAGCAATACGCTAAAATAACAAACTAACGATTAGAGGTGAAATTCGCGTGCAATGTTCGAGGAAAATTCACCACTTTAAAGAGTACATAGGGAGAGGCTTAGTATGACTCACCCTGTGCGGTAGGCGGTTGAGGAGGGGTGGGTTGCGGACGAGCTGGGGTGGTCGGCGTCTGAACGCCATCTCGTTTCTTCCCGTTTCCTGGAAAAGGAGAAAATTCATATATGAGTCACTAGAAATTGCGTCAATGTTATTTATATAATAGGTATTTCGAATAAACCTTTAATTTCCAATAGAATCTCTCACTATACTTTTGATACTTCAGTTCTATACATGCAACGTACTAGTTTATTGTTCTAGTTTGCTGGAGCGATCACACACTTCTAGACAAGTACCATATAGTAAGGTCACACTTCTAGACAAGTACCATATACCGCCTAAAATCAAGTTAAATATCGTCGCTGTCAAATCAAAATCTGCTATCTATAGAAACAGTATACTTCTGAGATATTGACAAAAAAGTTTCCATAAAAGGTTTTTTAAAAAAAGTATTTTATTTAAAACTAAGGTTAAAAATGGTTAAATGTTATAATGGTTTTGTAGTGGTTTCGCACAATAATACAACTTATTTGTTTTTTAAACATAAAAAATTAATAGTTTATTTACTATTTTGATAATAGTGTAAATTTTTCACATAACAGATTCTAGGTGATATTTTGTTATCGTAGTTCGACAAACATTGCTTATAATCACTTAGCAGTTTTTTATTGTATAAAAAAACTGCTAAGTGATTATAAATTAATAATCATAAATTCACTAAGATCAAAATGTTGGAATCTCAAAAAAGTGCACAATAGCAGTTTAATTTGGTTTGCCAACGACGATTTAATAAACATGACATAAGTACTAAGTAAGTAGTGTTAAAATATTGCCTATCCTAAAAAACAGCTTTTCCACATTTTTATATGCATGTATGCAAATTGCAAATTATGTTTTTAATGTTCAATTATAGTAGGTATGCTACATATTACCTTGCACAATATTAAAACGGATTTGCACAACGCATATTTATCGGTTGGTCATTATGAAACACGAAAGTTAAATTTCGTAACAAGTTAGTAACAATATTTAGTAACCAATGGGGGTCATCACAAATAAAGATTACAAATAGATCACACTATTTTTTATAATATTTCAATATTCAGAATTTCATTTACAAAAAAAAATTTAATCTTATATACTGGATATACTGAAAGGTCATCAACCTAACGATTTCCAAACGAGACCATCACTAGAGTTTTCTTCATTACTATTTCGGGACATAGGCTTCCCATATTTCATAAACAATGGCTAACTAATCTTAATAATGAACCTATCTGTTTGAATCAAAATCTAAACCTTCATAAAATTCAATAAATATGTTTCAAAAAATTGTCATCAACTTACTGATCTGCTACATAATTTAAAGTTTTAAAATAAATGAATAAAAATAAGTCACGACTATGAGCTATACTTTATCTTCTAATATATAAAACGGGACTCTGTTAGACGGTTTCATGGATATTTTTATTATTTTGTATAAGAACAGTCTTGGCATGTAGGTACACTTATCAACGCCCACGCCCTATGTGAGTGAGTAGGTTTCATTCAAGAATCTCTTGTCCATTTAAAATCTTGACTCGAATAATAAAGCTATATTGACGGTTTCTTTGTATAATAGAAGGTAAAGTAAATTTATTTTATTAGTTGTCATAAAAATAAATAATGTAATGCAACTATAAGATCTCGTTATAACTGTAAGATGATTGAGTATGGTATCGAGACTCGCTGGAGAGTGAGGGTATGTTCTGATTCGCCTCAACTGTCATTGAACTGATTTTCTAGGACAACACATTTTGTTATAGATACGCTTGTTTTAACATAAATACAACGTGTAAAATAGATTTTTTTGAAAAAATATTTAATTTACAGACACGGCTCGTTTACCATTTTATTAAGTATACCTATGTAGATAATAACAAATTTATATATCTACACAAAACATTTTTAATGTTATTACGTTTTTATATTCTTATACATATGTTTATTTTTTAAACGCGTGGTACAAAACATCAGACACGAATTCTTAACTCGCAAATATTTTGCATGTGTTTGAATAATATTTTCGCAAACATCGCGTGCGCTCGAGTCGAGGCGCGATCACTGTTATCGCTGACAGTAAGTGAAACTGCATACTTTCATTGTGTTTTCTACAGAAAGATTGCAGATTATAAGCGGTAGATGGGAGGCAACCAGTATTGTTTAAAGAGCCGAGAGATGCGTAACAAAAAATTGATATGACAACTTTTTAGATAATATGAAGCGTTTAAAGCGTTGTGTTTAAGAAGCTTATTCGAAACAGGAAGAAAAAAAGATACTTTATGAGAAGATCATACTATGGACACTATGAAATCATGTTATTTATTGGTGTACAAGAAAAATATGATCTTGTAATATTAAAATTCCTATCGTAACATTTGAGTGAAAAACCTTATTAGAAATAAAAAAAGCTCGGCACCTCTTTAAGCAAGTGGCGACAAATGTTTGATGTTTTCTATGAACAATTTTGGTTGACCAAATAAAAATATTGTTTATATTTCTAATACAACATCTTATGTCTTATCTAGTTATGACATAAATAATTTTGTTGTCGATGGAAAGCGTTTAAAATGTAACGTTCCTTCAAATATTACTCTATTTGTTATTACTTATTATTTAATTTATTAAATTACTAATTATTTAATTACAACTTTGTTTCGAGCAGCGGAATCTAATTGAACTTTGCTTTATATAAAGATGTACTGGCAGGTTAGCGTTCCAGTTGAATACGGAGGGGCACACTGAAATGATCGGGAATAGAATATTTCGGATTGAGTTACAATAAAACCTTTTTTAGAATTTGAATACTGGCCTCTTAGAATCTTAATGACATTCAAACAATTAAAAAAAAAATGATTAAAAACAAAAACTATGTTGGTTTAAAGTTGACACGTCGTTAACAGAAATGGAGCTCACGCGTGAACATTTCCGTGCCATAATTTATCACAATTTTCGTCGCGGCTTATCTCAAGATAAATGTCTCAGCGAATTTGTTTCGATTTATGATGTTGAAGCACCGAGTCAAACGACAATATACCGCTGGTATGCCGAGTTCCGACGCGGTCGTGTGTCGCTCACCACTGTTTCTTCTGCAGGTCGACCAAGAACAGCGGTCACGCCTGAAAACATCGCAGCTGTGCGAACTATTATATTAGATGACCGTCATGTGACATACGAGCAGATTCGGGCTGTTATTAGTATCGGAATGACTGCAATTCAGTCGATATTACATAATGAGCTGTGTGTAAGAAAGCTAGTTTCCCGCTGGGTTCCCCACAATTTGTCCGAAGAGCAAAAGGCGGCTCGTGTAGATTGGTGCCGGAATGCTCTGCAACGCTTCAACGGAGGGAAGTCAAATGCCGTTTATAATATCGTCTCAGGTGACGAATCATGGATTTATTCATACTACCTGAAAGAAAACATCAGTCAGCAGTTTGGGTCTTCGAAGACGAGGTCAAACCAACGAAAGTGGTTCGCTCCCGCAGCGTGTCAAAGAAAATGGTCGCTACGTTTGTCTCGAAAAAGGGGCATGTTGCTACAATTCCTTTACAGGAACGCAGAACGGTTACCGCCGAGTGGTATATCACGGTTTGTTTGCCAGAAAATGATAGCCGAACTCCGAAAAAATAACCCGAAACGTCGCATCATCTTACATCACGATAATGCGAGCTCCCATACGGCTCCGAAGACAAATGATTTTTTAAAGCAGGAAAACGTTGAGCTGATGAGCCATCCTCCGTACAGTCCTGACCTGAGCCCAAACGATTTCTTTACATTCCCTAGAATGAAAGATTTATTACGCAGTCAACGGTTTGAAGACCCCAAAGCAGCTGTGGAAGCGTACAAATCAGCCATTTTGTCAACATCAACTTCAGACTGGAATTACTGTTTTAATGATTGGTTTGCACGAATGGAAAAGTGCATTAAGTTGAACGGAGAATACTTTGAAAAACAATAAAATACAATTTAGCTATACCGTGCATGTGGTTTTTCTTATTCCCGATCATTTCAGTGTGCCCCTCGTAGGGTAGGTATGCATATGGGATGTCAACCTTGATTGGATAAAAATTATGTGATAAGGAGGGGACAGGAAATGAGCTCACTTACACACTAAACAAGACACAGCAGCACACGTGCTTTTATTTTACGGTCGTCTTCTGTACTTACTGTCAAAAAAGTTGCCCGGTTTATGACTGTTGAATACACAATATGCCCTTCCTCTAATAACTAACTGTCCGTTCTATGTTTTATTTTAATTATTAAAAAAAGTCTGCTAGAAAAACTCTAGAATCATTAGACCACACGGAGCTCGTGAAAGTTTATTGTTAACATTGCAAAATGCAAGCGTATCTCATCAACGCATCTAAAGTTCATCAGGGAACAACAACCGTGGGAAGAACTAGTTGCGCAAACAAATGACCAAAAACAGATTGAAAACAGATACCACATCTTGTTTTTGTCATCATTTACTTGTTTGCTACCTTTTTCACGTTGCAGAAAAAAAATATGCCAAATTTTTATATTATAAGTACTTCTTATTTTTTTTAAAGTGCCACTTCTCTACGAAGATTGGCGACCATCATTGCTTTCTTAACCTTGGAAGCTGCTGACGAAAGAGGGAACGAGTACCTATACAAACTACTCTTAAATTTTTCAACCAGGATTTCTTTCTCCTGCCTCTTCTATGATTGCACTGTATTTTCCCATTTTATGTTTTTACAGATATATTATTGTTAGATGTATTACAAAGTGTGCTACAAACCTCACAGGTCACGAGTGTTAACTTACTGTACGGAATTGTGTTCTTAAGGCTTCTTACCTACAAAGTGTAAGTATACATACATACGACAGTTAATTCAAGAATTGAAAACCACTTAACTTGTTCCACATTTCGATAATTAATCTAAAGAGCCGCTAAACTCGAATGCCATTGAACTTGCTTGACGAAGTTGTACATATAACCTAGGTAGTTAATAGTTTTGACATACGTTTTTCCATGATTTACAGGTCTACGACCTTCATTCCTTTTATTTGTTACTTTGAACCTTATAATTGGTTAAATTTTTCATCAGAACGACGTTCGCATATTCAATCAAGGTCAAAAGCCCTTCACCTTAGTTCACGGTGAAAGACTTAAGCAATAAAACGACGAATCATTGTACAAATTGCTAATAAAGATTAAAATATGAGCTTTAGACTAAAAAAGTTGTTGTTTAATTACCTACAATACCACAATATAACTGTTTAAATTACGACAGTAAGAACATTGTTAAAATAGTGATCTTTTCGCCTCATAAATCGAAATAAAATATCTTGCCTCATATGAATCACTTGACTTACCTCGGGTACCAAAAGAGCCGAATCTTTCGCGATTAACTGCCGCTTTATACTTTTTGTCATTCGGAACCGGCAATTTGGATGGATATTTCTCGGAATTGCTTCTATAGAGTTTTTCCTTAGACCCGTGCGCCCCCATTTTCAGTTTGTGTCAGACCTTATCTTTTCGTAATCAACATTTAACAAAATTACAAAACACTTTTTAGGAACTTCATTGTTTGCAGTATCACTCGAAAGTCACATCACTGAATTATCTTTAACTTTGTGAACTAATCTGTCTCTTTTATGTTCATTTGATGTCACCTGTGTGTGTTCATACCCATGTTTGCTGCTATAAAGTAAAATTAAAATTGACTTGTTGCATACATTTTTATGTCGTATTTCATAATTTCAGTTATTTTCGTTCGCGTTTGCATCAATGTCAACGTTTTCAATTTTTGACAACTTGTTAGAGCCTCCCCTAGGTGGGCCATGACGTTTTCGTAGTGGGGGGGCTTACCCTCGCCAGTTCTTGGCGTAGGGGACCAAGAAGGCCCACACCGTGCGCTCCGAGCGGGCTTGAGACACCAAGCTCGTGGCGGAGCGCACAGCTGAGGTTCCGTGACATTTACCATTGGCAGATAATGGCCATTCCCAAAATGAGCCGAAATGCCATTATACAAGAAGAAGAAGAAGAAGAAGAAGAACTTGTTAGAGTAACTGTGACAAAACCGACTCACTAAATTGTTTAGGTGGAATTGAACGTAGGTATATTTTTAATATTTTGATGTATTATAATAATTTTGATGTTTTTTACCCGAAGAATGTCCAAATAACCAGAAACCCAATAAGGTTCAGGCTACTATAAATAATCTCTTGAGGCTGGCAGGAAATGGGACATTAAAGGTAAACACCCTTTCTGACTGGTTCTATTGGAAAATTACTGGGGAGGTCTATATCTATATCGTCATTATCTCAGTTATATCCAGAGATCTGGATATCTTACAACTGAGATTTTGACGACGATAATGATAGACGGTACAATTTCGGACACTAACTAGCACACGACAAATACAAATAACAAATAACACATTATACGACGCAGAAGCAAGATGTCTGTTTACTAAGCACAGAGCTACCTATTGTAAAAGAAAATAGACTTAAAATAACGTCGAATGAAAAAGGACTAATCGATACATTGTTTCATTATGCCGGCAAACATAAAATGGTAATATGTGCACACGTGTTTTGTGGACGGTGATCAACAAAGCCGTGATTCGCTGATATAATTATTGCACCGCTTTAGCTATTTTGGTAGTCGACTCACAAAACGTACCAGTATAAACGGATCCCTTAGTTGATTCTCGTCTATTTCGTCGAACAAGAGTTAATAACATAGTCGGTGAAATGGCGCAGACCTATTCAAAATGGATATTTTAAGCGTCTCGTATTAACATACTGTTTGAGTTGAATCTTTTCTCACAGACGTTTGAGCTATTTGTCATTCAGCTCACCCCATTATTTGAAATGCATTGAAATAACGAAGTGTTATTGACCGAAATGCTAAACTAATATTCAAAACTCAATATTAGGTAGGTATAGATTGTAGTATTAGGTAGGGGAGGGAGCGAATTGCAAGTTAATATAGGAAAAGTTAATCAGTCCCTTTACGCTGTTCAATTTCCGTCTCTAGATAGCTTTTATCCAATCAAATGTAGCTGATGTAGTTGTCCGACATAATTAGTATAGTTAACTATTTATGTAGTAGCTACATAGCAATTTCGTAAACCTTACGTTTGCGTAATAGCCTAAAAATGCGTAAGAACCGCAAAAAGACTAAAAAAAATATTCCGTTACATTTCCCATTCGTCGACTTCATAAAAGGCACCGAACTTCTAATATTTCGGTACAATTCAAAGCTCGGTGATAAAAGGTGTAATAAACATGATAAAATCCAAGCCGCCTGACTAGACCGTGCGAACGGCATTCTTCAGTCGAGTTGCTTATCAAGTATATAATATGTAACTACCTATATATTTACTAGTTGGAGCTCGTGACTTCACTTGCCTCTAGATTAGCAATAAACTTTTATTCAACGTTGATGTCTCATTTGTTTTTATATTTCTTACTTGCTCACTTGTAGTTAGATTTTTTTGGTTAAACCTCGGGAATAGTACTTTTGTCTGGATGAAAGGTACCCTATATCCTTTTATGTACCTCGGAAAACTGTATGCAGAATTTCATTATGAGTAGTTAAGGCGCGAAAGCATAACAAACAAACAAATAAGCTTGCATTTATATCTCAGCTGTATATAAATATATAATCTCAGCATCGCACGTGTGCATAAGTAAAATTTTGTTTATTTTTTCATAGTGTGGGGTTAATGTTACCCTTAATTTTAGTAATTAGTAAAATAAGTTTTCATAAGATCCGAAAATAATGTCAACTATTTGAAATAACGTAAACACATAATGCGCAATAGCGGTAAGAGTTTCTTTATAATTAATAAGAGAATATGATGAGACGATAACTCCCAGCACCTTTGGACACTTTAAAATTAGATCTCCACTAATTGATCCAATTTTAGACGCGCTGCTTTGAAAGCATAATATTCATGGAATAAACAAATCAAAAATAAAGGCAAGATGTCAACGAATTTTAACAAATTGATAATTGTCACATAACATGCCCTTGTAATTATTGAATACAATTTTTTGTAAAAATATAATAGTAAAAATATTAAACATGGCGGAATATCAAAACACGTCAAATATTGCCTTTAGATGTTGTTTACAACATCCAAAGAAACGTCGTGGTAATTCTTCAGAGGATTAATGTTATAATTAATTAGGAGAAGTACAAATAATGCGCCATTAATTGTTACCGATTACCTTATTAAAGTTGACACTTTGAGTTGTGCGTTGTGAGTAAGTATGGAAAAGACAAATGGCGAATGGAGATTTAGCGCGATGTAACAAAATAAAATATTCGAATGAAAGTGTCGTTGCAATAATAGTATGAGTTAGTCACTCCAAAACATATGCGTGGCACAAATTTAGTCATTGTTGAGATTGTTTTCCAAGTTGAGTAATTTTATGATTTGCAGGATTACAAAATTTTGATTTTTTTTTTATCATAAACTGGCTAGTGCTCGCGACTTCCTACGCGCTGTAGTTTGTTTTTTGAAAATTCCATAACATTTTTCCAGGATCCTATATGTTAATTAAGGTAATAAACTATCTGTGCTAAATTTTGTCCGAATCCGTTGCCGTTTCTGAGATTAGCGTGCACAAACACAAAAATTGTAAAAACTAATTTTTTGACATTGGTAACAACGTGTATACAACAAATTGTTTTTTTGTAAAATAAATTTTATGTACGGACATTGCTCATTAACGATTTTATTATATGTAGGTATACATATAGGTAATATATATATAAATTTCCTGTCACGTTGTTTGTCCGCGATGAACTCCTTAACTACTGAACAGATTTTGAAAATTCTTTCACCTATAGAAAGCTATATTATCAGCTAGCAACATAGGCTATATTTTATAATCCTTGAAACGTTTGAAAGCCATATTTTCTTTGATACGTGCCTATGTTCTAGCTATGCTTCACAAAAAAAATGTTTTCATTCATTTTTTCTGATGCTACTCGTTTTCATTGGGAAGGAAATACCCACTGAGTAGTGATTGATACTACAAATTGCCCCACTCAAATTGCGATTGAGTAACGTTGTTAAAATCAAACGTCTGACCGCTGTACTTATATACCTTGCATATACAATACAAACACACTAAAATATAGTAGAAAAATTCCACTCTATTATCAATAATGAAACATAACGAAAGCTTCGTGCTAATTAAAAAAGATGACATACTTATATTGGAAATGCCGAAAATGTTTGCACAAGAGGTACGAAAAATAATTTAGTTAAGTATAATCGTACCTCCAATTTACAACAAGTTTTTCTGCTTTTGAAGCACTTCGTCATACCAATTTGCAATTCTAAATATAGACATTATACAATACAAGGTTAGATCATGCAGACGATCTTAAATAATACTAAATATAAAACCTTCCTCGTTTAACACTCTTTTCATTAGTGAAAACCGCATTAAAATCTGTTGCATAGTTTAAAAGAGGGACAGAAGGCGGGAAGCGACTTTGTTTTATACACGTAAAGAACAAGGTAGATACAATAGGTACAGTAAATTCAAGCCCAAAAACAAAACGTTTTCATTCATCGGTAGGAAAATTAAAAGGAAATCTTCTGCAGGACTAAAATGTATTCAGGAAGGTATCATTTTATATGCTCCTTTCTTCAAGTTTACTCCAACTGACAAGTTTCTTTTACTGCCACGTTGTTAAGGTCATGACGTTTGTAAAAATATTTACATTGAATGCAAACTTACATCGACATAAATCGACAAAGGTGAGGCAATTTGCAATGACGGTAGATTAACACCTATAACTAGCAATTTATACGTTGCAACATATTAATGTTAGTTAGAACAAATGAATTGATATACACTTCCAGAATTTTCTCTTACAATGATTTTTTTATGTATGACTTTTTTAAATATTGCTTTGAAAAAAAAATCATATTATATTACCATATATTTAATATTATCAATACTAATAATAAATCTGTAAGTGTAGGTATTGTATGTATGTATGCATGTATGTTCCTCCATAACTCTGAAACGAATTAACTGATTTTCATGAAACTTGGTAGATAAACATTTGGACGTACGGGACACAGGATAGGCTACTTAAAATTTTTCAACGCGGACGAAGTCGTGGGCACCAGGGGCCCTAGCCAAGATGCAAACGCAGTGCTTTCTACAGTCGTAAACGCTACGCTACACTGGGACAAAGCTTTGTGATTGGTCAAAATTTTATGTGGGCGTTACAACAACCAATCACCGGGCTTTATTTTGTTCGCTTCGTAAAGTTCGCTAGGGAGCGTTTCTTTAATGTACATCTTGGCTAGGCCCCCAGCTAGTAGTTCTATAATGCACAAGTACAAATATATGTGTCGCAGATGTATATAAAATTTAGTCTTCTGAAAGAAAGCCTTAGCTAAAAGTAATATATCTAGCTTGTAAAATAATAAAGTAAGAATAAAATTATTCATTTCATTTACTTACAAATTTATATTTTATATGTCTGGTTTCTAATATAATCTTGCGACATAATCAGTTTGAATATTTTTTCACACTTAGAATAACTAAAAGAGATACAAGACACGTCACACAGCTTGTATCTCTTTTAATTAAATGTGAACAATTTCTTTCTAAAATAAAGATTCTTCTCTGTGGTTTGATTTGATATGAACTCACCCATAGAACTCACCCATATGAACTCACCCATACCCATGGAGTACGGACGACTGATTTCAAATTTGATGCGGCCTCTTAGTCACAGAGACGAATTGTATTGTAAACAACCTGAGATGCAAGGAAGCTTACAAATGAGTTCTATGGACATTGTCATTCATATAATCCAAGGTTGGTTGGTTAATAGGACACAAAAATCGTCCATGCAAATCCAATGGCCTATATTATCGACTTTACTAGCGACGAAGAGTCCATGCAATCTAATTCTCATCGAAGTTGATGTAATCGAAATATACAAAACAAAAAGAACATTGTTTTCCACTTCTAAAATTAAACTCATTAAGTGTATAGAATATGAGCATTAGTCAAACATGACTACACCAGGCCTTTGTTTTTTTTTACACTGAATGAAGTCTTTATTAATTTTTTAATTTTAATAATTTTAGTAGGTAAATGGAGACAACATTTGAAAATTAAAAAGACTTTTTTCCCAGCAAAATCTATATTTTTATATTACGTAATGATACAAGTTTCAACCTTTACAACGTTAAAATAATTGATTCATATAATTAACTGATATTTTATTAACATTTAGCCAATTTTTCTGTTACTTATTTATAAAATTTATTCTTTAGCACCTACATTAACAACTACGGTAATAAAAAACAGAAATTCGACCGGATTCGGTTCCTGATCGCGTGTGACCGTAATTTTAAAAAGTTTGAATGTACTTTTTATTAATTAAAAAAAAAGAAGCCTTAGTTGCTAAGGACAACGTATCTCTCTTATGGTTACAGATTTGTCCTTAATGACACATTTTAAATGATCACCCTGAATATTAAATAAATATTCTGTATATTCGAGGTAATGCATGACGGAAGTAAGAAAGAAAATCGAAAACATATTAATGCAGCCAGTGACATATAGTGAAAGGCCTATTAAATCCAATAAGTTCTAAAAATCGAAACACACAAATAAACGTATAAACAGCCTCGATGCCTTTACGTATACTTTATACATGGTCATAGAAGACACCAGTTATAGATGGTCACAGTAGTACGTGGTAGTACCACCAGCAGAATGGGGCCGTGCCACTGCAACACTTTTGGCGGAATTTCGTAATAAACAAAACATCACAGCTACTTGTGTTGGCTACTCGCCAATTGCAGTCAGCGCGAAGGGAACAGCTGAACTGGCGAGATTAAAACTCTATGCGACTTTAACTCTTATCCAACAATAACTTTGCCATATATATACACTCTTTATAAGTTAAGTATTGTTTAAAATCCCTGCCATTTAGTAGGGGATAAATTCAGAACTTTTTGATAGACAACGAGACTTGTAATTGCAGTATTGAACTATATTGTGTGTGTGTATGGAGTACACGGACAAAGTGGTGGTATGGAACTTGATATACCGAAAGATTCGTTGTAAAAATTCCCTACCATTTAGTATGGGATAAATTCGGAAGGAATACTGTTAAAGAAATTTGGTGATTCATAGAGACATATTTACATATAGTAAACATAGATAGCCATGTTCCCGGTCGCGGCACGTGTTTCATCAGTAATAACCATTAAATCATAATATGGGGGGACATAGCACAGATTAACATCCGGCGTGTAAAACGTTTCGTCCGCTAAAATAAAACTTCGAGCGACTCGCAGACATGTACAAATTGATTTTTTATTTGCCATAAGTAGATATGTAACACTTTCTAATATTTTAATAGTTAGGTACTTAATTTCTAGACAAGTTGTTATTATTAATAATAAATTAGATTGTATTGATACATTTCGAAAAAGTATGTTGTCAAAAGGGAGTCCGAGAAACAACTAGAAACAAATTTTAAAAAAAATTGCCCGGCCAATAGGAAAACTTTCCCGAAACCGGTAAGTCCTTTTACCTTTTTTAAGCCTTTTAATAGTTAGAAAAATACGAAAACAATCTCTAGAATAAATCTTTATAACAGTGTGATCAAATACTTATAACAAATATTTGAATTGAAACAACAATCAATTTGAAAGCCTCAAAATATTCTTTGACATGAAATAATATCCAAGGCAAAGTAAAATAGAAAATAATTACATTATTTTTATAATCATAAATCGTTAATATTTAATCAAAACTAATTGGTACGGAGTGATTAAAATTTATTGTTTTTTTATTATTATTGAGAATCAATAACTTCATTAACAGTAAGTTTGCCAGGGGAAAGTGAAATACATAGGTTAGGTACCTACATATTTATATAAATACATGCAACATGATGAAGCTTAACGTGATTTTGCTATTTCGGTTAACGATAACTTAACGCGATAATATTACCAAATATTGATACAAAGTCGAACAAGTTAAAGTAGCGGTAGATTACGTTGAGAATGAATACAGGTTATGCTGAAACCAGTCCGGTTAGTACTTAACTGTTATTTACACTTACAGTTTCGGCACATATACTACTTACCTTGTATATGTGGTAAAAATGTATACATTTTACTGGTCAAAAAATTAAGTAGACAAGTATGAATTTTATTTTTTTAAAGTCCTCGTTGAACATGGAAAAAGTTTTCAGTTTTCTATTTTGTTCACATATAATAAAATTTAAGTAATGGTAGGGCACGCTGTATTTCGCAGTCATTTGGGCAGCTCGTCTGGTGGCAGAGAGGGCGAGGTCCCAAGGTTGTTATGACACGACATCGGTGCCCCGCGACAAACTCAGTGTACCCTGCCACTACACTACGCACCAAATGTATTTCAGGCAACATAATACGAGGTACAGTACTAAGTAAGAATATCACGAAATACGTTAATACATGAACAGTTTCATACATGCACGTGAATTGTAGGTGTGCTCAGCGTTTAATCAGGGTTTCGTAAGATATGTTAAAATTTGTATTGGGACACGTAGGTATTTGGATTTTATTTAAAAAAATAAAATAAAATAACCTTTTCAAAACACGAGCGCTACTAAGTCGCCGCGATAACATTTCGTGGCATTCAACAAACTTAACATAGACACTGTTTTTGTTGACCGTTATGCGTTACAACTGCCATTTAAGGATCATAAAACAGTTACCGAGTGCATTACATGTCTGGCCAGTTTGTCGGCTGCAATTTATACTTAAAATTTAATGGGTTTCGAAATATACAAACTATGTCTAATGTCTAAGAATAAACTTAGACATTTATAAGTATCCAAACTAATATTATTAATGTGAAAGTAACTGTCTGTTACGCCTTAACCACCCAACCGATCATCACGAAATTTTGTACATGTTGTCAGGGATATAGGAAAGGACATAGAGTACCTTTCGTCTATGAAAAAGTACTTTTCCCGAGGTATCATATAAAAATGTAAAAAATCATGACATATTAACTGTCGTATCACAGCAATAAAGAAGTAATATTTACTCAAATGTTATATTTTTCAACGCGGTCGAAGTCGCGGTCACCAGCTAGTACTTAATATGTTTTTAATAGAGCTTAACTCTTAACAACGAATACAAGAAGTGCGACAAGCGATCAGCTAGCGAATAACAATTATATTGGTGAAAATTGCGAATTATGTATGCTGCGAAATCATGTAGCAATTTCGCCTTTTTTAATATAAAGCAGTAAAAACGCACGACAATAAAATTACTGGGAAAGCAATGCATCGTTAGAGTCTATTACGGTAGCTTTTTACTAGCGCGTTCAGTATAGCTACTAATCGTCTACTAAGTACCTACTAGTTGCTAGTGACTACTACTACTACTACATACTAGCTAGTATCTACTAGTGTACCTACTAATAATCGTCTACTAGTGAAACCTTACAAGTGTTATCTTTTTGTTAGTAACGTAAATAGTTGTCATGTCAGGTGTTAAAGGCCGTAATGAAGGTCATTGCAGTGCAGCCCATATCAACCAAATGTCAACACATTTGAAGCTACTGGGAAAAAACATTCGCTCAATAATGATCATTGGGATATTAAATATTTATGTACGAAGTAAGCTAGTATTATTTGATAGTATAAATATCATAGTAATATATTTAATATTTAGTTGTAATGCTGTAGTTTTTTTTCTTCTTAAAACGGTAGGTACCTACATATAATAAAATTTAAAAAAGTTGTTGTCCGTCTGTCTGCGCAAACTTTCTCGAAACTAAAAAAACGCTTCTTTCCATTAGTGAAAAAATACGGTTTTCACTGATGGAAAGAGCGATAAACAAGAAAGGTTTGTGTATAAGTGAGGTATAAGTATAGTTTGCAAAAAAAAAGGAAAAACTCCCCTATTCAAATTTCCTAGCTGACATAATTCAAACATTTCAAACATTGACGTCAAACACAATTCAATCAAAATGTAATGTTTCAACAACTAAGAAAAAGGGACGGGGCGGGAGCAAAATCGCGGGCTAATACTAGTTAATAATAAAGATATTCCCGACATTGAAATTTACTTAATTGATGAAACTGCAATTTACTCATTAACTTATATGGTATTTACTTGACGGCGATTGATGGCTGATTGATATCGATTTTCTTGTTTTTTAAGGTGGCAATTAACTTAAAAGCTAAATAAATTAAACGGAATTAACGGACTTCGAGAAATAATATAAAAAATCGTAACATTTCTTTCACGAGTTCCATATAAATTGAAATTCTCTTTAAGAAATATATATCAAGAACGTACGTAATCTTCGAATTGAGTTTCATTAAAATTATATCACACGCGGCCAAGTCTTCCTTTCAAAGTAAAAGTAGTCCTGACACGAACACAAACAACGATCAGTCGATTCGATACGATATACACTACAAACAAAGAAGCAGATTACAACAATACATTGCCGACCGGTTTTATACAGGAATCACCTGTGTCTTGCACTATAGACCGGTTAGCCGCGGACTGCGGTCACAAAACTTAAATGGATGGAGTGGACGTCTCGTCAATGGTTAGCTCACAGACTACGTTACATTACCTACCACAAAACTAATGCAACTTAATACTCTAGTGTAAGAGTATACAGAACGCCTTTTAACAACACTTTCAACGTTCGCGTTTAATGTAAATGTGTTTAATGTAATTGAAACGAATTTACTGTGGGCAATCAATTTTAGACGCACGAAATTCTTGCATTAATGAAATTAGGAAAGAATTAATTAAATTTATTTCTTCTTCTTGATTCTTAACATTGAATTGTGGTGCCCGCAACTTAGTTCGCGTTAAAAAATGGAAAAAAATAATACCTGAATAATGCTTGAATTCTTTCTGTTAAGAGTGTAGCGTCTAGAAATTTTTATTTATTTAGAAGATCCCTCGGGAACTTCTAAATAAATATAAAGTATCCTTTATGTTAATCCAGGTAATGAACTATCTGTGTGCCAAATTTCATCCAAATCTGTTTAGCTGTTTTTGCGTTATTGAGGAAAAAAAACAAAACACAATCGCACAGACATTACAAACTCGCATTTATAATTCACAAAAATGCAATTCATTAGTGATTTTCATAAATTCTTATCTACGCGAAATTTTATTACATAAAAAATTTCGTTAATGAATGTTATCTTTTATGTTTCATTTTTATTGTATTTTATTAATAATAACATAACTATTAATAAATTTGTGAATTGGGTCTACACTATATTATACAATAATATTAATTTTTGTTCTTCTTCATCCTGTGGGTGTCACAGTCAAAATCAACTGTCAAGACAGTAAATAGTGAGCATCAATCAGACATATATACATATATATATATATACAGTTATATCTGTCATTGAAATCAACCTACAGCTTTTTTGTTATAATACTATCATCAAATGTATTTTATGATAAATACAGCAGGCAGGCTGATGTTCCACTTGACGGTACCTAGCAAGCAACACCATTAGGTGCTGCAAGTGTTGCGCGGATATTTTCAGGATAAAAGATAAGAGTTTTGTTTTGATAGAGATCTTTACTCACTCACTGAAATGCATATAACAGCATACATGCTGTTATTTCACAGTGGTCTCTATAAGTAGTGGTTACCGCCACCAGCCGTGCTACTCAAATTATGACTGCGAAACGCAGTGTGAACTGCCACTGATGTTAATGATCCAATGCCAAGTGGAAAAGCTAATATAACATCTAAATATATATGTGTCGATGTATCATTGATACCTAATAATATTCGAATAGATACTCAAGGTCTACATCAAGACCAGATTAAAGTAGTTCTGGTTCCACAGAGACGTGAGCCAACAATCAGATAAACAAGCTATTGTGCTGAGAATTAAAAGAGATAAAATTAACTATAGGTACACCTTGAAATACAGCTTTGTTGTAACGTCCTAATTATTTGTAATAAATATATCATATTATTTATACCCTTTATAGTTTATACTCTATCACTTTTAATCTTTTGTGGTTAATTTTAGAAGATCCTCAGGAAAAGTACTTTTTTCTGAGTGAAAGATACCCTATGCCCTTTCCTGTATAGCTGAAAACGTGTGTGTAAAATTTAATGATGATTGGTAGTAGTTACCTTTTCACGCCTTAAGTTTCAGTTACTTTTACATCTATACTAATATATAAAGCTGAAGAGTTTGTTTGGTTGAACGCGTTAATCTCAGGAACTACTGGTTCGAATTGAATAATTATTTTTGTGTTGAATAGTCCATTTATCGAGGAAGGCTTTAAGCTATATAACTGGAACGCGGACGAAGTCGCAGGCACCAGCTAGTTTATATTAGTATGGAGTATTAAGTATGTCAATCAATTGTATGTATAACTAGTGACCGCTCCCGGCTTCGCCCGGCCACCAATTTTTTTTTACGTACTTACAAACCTTCCCTGATTATCCCTCTATCCATAAGTGAAGACAGAATTAATATATATAAGAAGATGTATTCGGACTGACATTCATTACGATATTTTTCATTTTTGAACAATAGCAGTTGTGAATTTAAATGTACCTACTCTGACTTGTTTAGTAAATAAAATCCATTTTATTCGTCAAAGTCTGGGTGCAGTCGGTGTCATTTCTTGGAACTGCCTTCGCTTTATAAGTTAAACAAACATCTCTGGGCCGCCGAAGCAAACATAGCTCAAACAATCAACGGAAAACCATACTAAGAAGCTAAGCTGTACGCAGTATCCATTAAATCAGTTTACTCTTTGTATCTGGATTAAGTGGGTAAGTGACACTCGGTCCGTGTTTAGTAACAAAAATAGGAGTGCAAGAGCAACTAACTTGCTACAATAATAGCAGCTAGGCAGCGTTGTTACACTGACAGGATTTACTCGTTATGTTGTTTTTAATACTTGTTCGTAATTCAAAGGAATGAGTATTACGAGTATTTATATAAAGAATGGAGTACTTTTTGAAAAGTTATAACGTAAACAAACCTTTATACGTGCGATGTTGGTTCAAAATTCGAAATCTTCTATTTCTAACAATTAAATCATTTTGAGTATTTCATTCATTTAAAGTTTTAATTTAATTCGTTTAAAAAAATATTTTTCAACGAATTTTCTTAAATATAATAAAGATTTTTCTTTACGGTAACTAAGTATATGTTTGTTTTTCATACATTCAAAAGAGCTTTGATAATAATCCTAATCCTAATAATATTACAAATTGTTTGGATGTTTGTTACTCAATCAGGCAAAAACGTGTGAACAGATTTGGATGTTTGGCACACAGATAGTTTATTACCTCGATTAACATATAGAATACTTTATATCCTGAAAAAAAAATCAAAAAATAAACTATACAGCGCATACGAAGTCGCGGGCACAGACATATTAAGCGATAAATTTATACGCACGCATCCTATTTTTCTGCGAATTATATATATACATACACCCTTGCTCGTTTATCGATCTTAGTCTTTTATTGTTTTTTGTAAAAACCATATCAAAATCAGTTTTATTCTTTAGGACAAGTTAGCGAAGAAACAAACAGAGGTAGTAGGTCAGAGAACTCAGAAGAGTAAGAAAAGTTAGAATATATTGATATATTAAATATATCACTATAAAATAAAAATTATAGAAATATTGGCTATAATTCTATTGTTGGCATCACGTTAAAATGAATGATTTATAGCCTCGCAATCAGACGGAATTTGGGGATGGGTCATAAACTCTTTGGTACCTTTGGAAATCTTCTTCGTTCCAGGGCATTTCAAGACAGTTAACTGCCAGTAATTTTAGATTATCTTTCGACATGAACAACTAGACTGGAACGAACATAAATTGATGCGATTTCTTATAATTTTACTGTTATAGCCATAAAAGAAGTTTCATACCGGGTTACCACTTATTTAGAAACTATTGTAATAACGTGTTACTAATCTAGACTACACCGTTCGTGTAATCACTTTGGATCCTATACAGATATTCGCTTCAACGAAATAATCAATGTAGGACAAACAACAATTACCCCATAAAACTATGGTTTAAAGTTTTTGGAGTTACTTAGAATTAAGGAATATATACACATACATATTATAAGCCCGTGGTATGAAAATTTATGGGAGTAAATCAAAATTGTTACACGAATGCGTTATGTTATTGTTATGCGTTATAATTACGTTCTATTTTTTTTTGAATATTTTAGAATATCTGAAGTTTGAAAGATATTGCACCATCTACACAATATTATTTAAAAAAAGAACAATGTTGTTCTTTCGGTGTGTTCAAATTGTGAAAATTTAAATTTTATAATCGTTCGTAGGGAGTAAACTCCAGCCGTATGTCGGTGCTGACCCACACAATTTTTTTTCACATATCTTCTTAGACGTTTTAGGCACTTTTAGTATGGAGAAAAAACACGTGATTTTTTTACGTTTATTATTAGTTTATAAAGTAGAACATAACCTAAAAACCGTGGTCACCCGAAATATATTGTTATTATTTACACGCAACCCCTGAAAAGTATCGTAAACTTTCTAACCCAAATATTATAAGATGGCCTACAAAGTTACTAACACAATTATAGAGAAAATTTTCCGAATATTAATTAATTATATAAAAAAAACAATTCCATGTGAGTCTACAATTAAAGATTTAATTATTTACAGCAACCTGTAAAAGGGGAAAAAAATAAAAAAAAATCCTCAAATTATACAAAAATGGTAGTTCAGTTCAACAAAAAAAAATGTTTCAGACATTGTAGGAGAATTTAGTTTTTCATAAAAATGTTTATAGGTATAATTTTTTGCTAAATTTAAATTGAAAAATTAAGACTGTAGGGTTAGGGAGATTATACATATACATACAAGAAAATTATTATGATAAGAAAACAAAAAAAAAACTATTTCATTTCAATAATTTTAGTTTCATTCTAACGTCACACAAATATCGATTAGTACAGTTCCTTTATAAAATCGGCTCGATATTACATAATAGGCAATGGTTCTGTTTGACCTACATGTGTCTATACCCCGAACTGAAAGGCTACGTGAGGAGGCATTATATCATTACATTAAAGGTATGGTAGTTATAAAGCAAGCAGATTTAATCGCTCGCTAGAACAACCTACATTACGACTGTGGATTGTACATAGATTTTGTTTTTATTTGACGAGCCCACTGGTCGAGTGTTGAGATTCCCTTTGGATTGAAAGGCTGAATTGAGATTCAGCCTTTCAATCCTTTCAAATTGAGATTCCCTTTGTCGGTGTTTGATGTTCTTGGTATGTCGACAATATAGAAGGCACACTACAAAATGTTAATTTTGAAAACTAGTCAAAACATAGTTGCATCGAAATGTTTATGTTTACACTTATTAAAGGGAAAACGCCCAATTTACTCAGCTGGCCCATTTCGCAAATTGCGAGAGAACGTCTAAATTTTATCGAAACATAAATAAAGCGCTGGAAAATTATGCAACACATCGATTCATTGCTATTTTAAATTGTCTTTTATTGGGTTGACTATAAGGTGCAATAAAAGAAAATGTTTATTAAGCAGTTTGCAGCGCACACGGTTTTGCCACCATTGGCCGAGGGGTCAACGATTCTAGACACGTCAAACAAACTATCGACAAGAATAACTCGTTGCACCGCATCGCCTTCCAGTGGTTTTCACTCGCTACCAATCTCCTGTCTAGGACTATATGTTTTTCAAAAGCACCACCAAACGATTTGCAATTTCTAATTCTAATTTTCGAAATTCAATTTGACGTAAACACATGTTATAATTTATTGTATAAATGTAAAAAATATTTAAAACACTAGCCGATGCCGCGTCTTCATCCGCGTTGAAAAATTAAAATACGAGTAATTAGCCCGACATCTTTATCGCTGTGACGATGGTGGCGTCACCCAATTTTTTTATATTTTTAAACGATCCCTCGGGAACCTAACATTTTTCCAGGATAAAAAGTAATATATCTTACTTCAGGTTCTGTGTGTGTTCCAAGTTTCATCCTAATCCGTTGAGCCGTTATTGCATTATACAATCTTTCTCATTTATAAGTAGCATTTAAATAGCATTTATATATTGTATATTATTAGGATTTATGTACCCTTTATGACTATACACAGTGAACGAACATTATAATCACAGATAGTAAAGTTTTGTATGAAGAACTTTTGGTGCTAATCTCTAACAAAAAGCGTATTAAAATTACGATCGCAGATTTGCTCACATTTTTTGCAACTAACCTAACGGGTTCGTAAACTTTTTATAAAGAATCGTGATTTTTGTGCAAAGATAAGTACCAGGGTACCTACACCGAATGACTCTCACAAGTTTTAAAAATGATGGTCTGGAAAATGTCGAACATATCTAAGCAAACCGTTAATCATTGAAAATTAATAAATTATTTATATTATTAATTAATTAATTATAATTATTAATTAATTTATAAATTACTATATATTACTACTAATATATATTAAAAGAAGAGCTATATTATATAAGTATATGTAAATTTTATCGTAAGTATATTACATGTCACTTAGCTGAATAGTTGAATACAGGAAGATCTAAGAGGAAACCTGCATTTATTAGTATCCAAGCAAGTATAATACTTACAAAATAATTCTAATTTAAGCCAAAAGTTTTCCATATCAAATATATTACATACAGCACAAATACAGGCGCATTTATTTGATTTTGCACTAATATTGTATTTTTTTTAATTCACCTTTAACAATTAAAAAAAAATCATATCCGCCACATCTACGTTTACTTCTCGCGTGTTTAAAAGTAATAAGTTGGTAGCTCATAAGACAGCTTATAGTGAAAGTTATTGGGTAAAGGTTTGGTTAATTCAATTCAGATAAAAATCGTATACACAGTCACTTATAGAAGTTGTTGTACGTTCTTGGTGTTTTGTTACAGATAATTGTTAAAAATATAGATAGGCCATACCTATCTATATTTTTTACTTTCATATTCTGCAATAGGTAGTAAATAACTTACATGTATGATAAAATATAATTAAATATTTTTTTAAATATTTAACACAGGATCTACCTATGTTAAATATTTAAAAATAGTTAATTTTGTTTTCTGTTAACTTATTGTTTTCCGCGTACGCCACAATTTCATTTACTGATACCTAAAGAGCTTGTTTTCTTTTTTATATGAAATATAAAAACATTATAATCCTAATCTTTTCTTTACCTAATTTGAAGTAGCTTTACAGATAGAATCTGTTGGCAGACAGATTGGCGGTTAGACAGACAGAAATACGCGGGTTTGTAGTAATATTTTAAATGCCAAACTTGCCAAAGTTTGTATAATCTGTTTCTTAATTCGATGGAGTAATTTGATAGTTCCTGGGTTGCAGGTTTTTGACCATACAAGAATAGTGATGTCACCTAATCGAACTTATTAAAAACTTACGGTTTTATAAAACCGTAATCAATGCTTTATATAACATTAATTAGTTTAGAATTAACATTAATTATTATTTAATCGTTTAAATTATATTTTTGGCAAAGGCCGTTCTATAAGTCGCCATTCTATTCGATAATGTATGTAATGCATTATACTGTTTTTATTTATTTTTCACATTAAAATTTTGAATTTTTTTTTTTACTCATCCAAATCAACCTAGATATTAACAATCCTGCTTTAAACGAAATTCGAACCTTAAAATAATAATAATACGAATGTTAAACTAATGAAACAAGAAAAAATATTTTTACAAAACCGATATTAGTACAGCACTACGGAATAAACGCTAGTAACATTATTTTAAAATTTGACATTAGGACCTGATAAATTACTCCATAGAATTATTACGCAAAAACAGCTGAACGGATTTGGACGAAGCACCACCTTTGAAAATATGAGTGAAGTAACGCCTGGGGGCCTACTATCTACTATCAACTTTTAAACGACGATTCAAATTCGGTGCAGTTTAATTTTGGTTCCTAAACAAAATCGCTAACATTCGTACCATCACCTTAGTAAAACAGCACCTTATTTGAATCGCAAAAGAACCTAAAAGAACGAATGAAATCGTAAAAAAAACCACATTTGTCTCTGGATCGCAAATTTCAGGGTAGAAGCGGGAAAGAGAAAACGATATACGAATATAAGGCTGTTTCTCTTGCTCGAATGCCACGTTCTAAAACTTGGTAACGACTTCATAATACTGTAAACTATATGTTTTATTTTTTAAATTATAATTGATGTGAAACTAATTTTCTAATGATATCATATTAAGAAAAAAAAAATTATATTATTAACAATTATTAACTTAAAATTATGTAGTTGGCGTATCGGACACAATATTTTATCAAATTTTCGAACGTATGTTGTGAGGAACTTTTTGTTGTGATCTATAGTGTGTAAAAGGTAAACAAAGATTGAAATAATAATGGCGTAAGTTATTAATAATATATTAGTTATTTATAAAATGCGATTCCATGTTTTTAACACAATAAATAAGACATTACGCATTCACAGTATAGTTGTTATCAAAACTTTAAACTTTTTGTGAAACCATTAAAATGAATGCTATTTAGATACCAATTTATGTTTTAACCTCGTAACACTTAAATTTACTGCTGTTTTCTGAACTTTAAACAAGTAAAAATTAAAAACCAATAACAAAAGAACCAAAATCGGCTACAAATTACTAACTTGTTTTGAATCGCAAGTTTTGACAGTAGAGCGATTTTGTTTAGGTTCGAACGCCAGTTAAAGTAAGGTGATGGTACGAATTTACCTTTAAAAGAGTGAATGATATTGGAATGCGATTTTGTTTAGGTGTCGACCTAAATTGAATCGTTATTTATTATAGTTATAGTTGATGGTACGAAATAGCAATTGCAATTCAGTTTAGGTCCTAAATTAAATCGTATTAAGAGTTGATAGTAGGCCCCCTGATCTTTATTGCTCGGACGACGGTGGCGCCACCACAATTTTTTATATTTTTTAGTCTAGTAACTTCTCGGAAACATTAGGTATTTTCTGGGTGAGAAAGGTAGCCTTTTCTGTATCCCTGAAAATCTGTATGCAAAATTTCATAAAGATCGGTTAAGTAGTTAAGGCGTGAAAAGTTAACTAACAGATAAAATTACTTTCACATTTATAATCCATACTAATATTAGTATGGAAATGTGGAAAGTATGGATAATATGTTATATTATATACCTACCTATATTATGTACATTATACTAAAATGTTTTGTGCAGATAATTATAATATTATATATTCTATATAAATTAGTAAAAACGGTTTTTAGTGTAAACACTAAATATAGAATCTTTGTTACACAGATTATCCTGTTGTTAATTGTTATGACTTTTTAAATAACATCTTTAAGTTAATCGAGTAGATGAAATGTATGAATATAGATTCCTATTCGACTTTTAAATTCCTATATACGAATGCTTATTGTTTGTCCAGCGGTTACTACATTAACACCATAGAACATGTTGACACTAAAAACGAAGGCCGGCTAGAGCAATTTCAAAGCAATAACATGTCATTTTCCGTGGCTGGCAACGCTTAACGATTTAAACGCGAATAAATTGTCGAATAATAGTGTTTTAAATTAATTGAGTAACTTTTGAGGCATTTAAATTGATTTTTAAAATATTGTATTTTATTAAATTTTTTTATTTAAATTTTAAAATACGCCCTGTAATTTTTTTAAATAATATAATCAAACAATAAAACGTCAAAATATTGTGTTTCCTTTTCAAAGTTGAATCTCATTAGCCGATAGTAAAATTAAATAACTGAAATTATGACACTACACAGAACTTAACTCGAAAGTGAACTTCACGATACGCGGCGCATTTTACATCGGATTTTGCCGTCTCGTTAACTTTGTCAAAAGACTTTACAAGTGGTCAACACTTCACTGCATATGACACATTTTCGTTAAGAAAATGCGGTATGCGGATAACCTATTAGCAATAGTAGGGTATCCATTGATTTTTCGCGTTGAAAGTTGACGTCACGAACGCGCCGGGCAGGCGGGAAAGGCGGCGCGCGCCGGTTCGCGTCTCATCGGCGACTGACTGGCAATAGTGGCAACTTGGCAAGGCAAGTTGAACATGCATAGCAAAGCATAGTCAGGAAATGCCATGTCAGTTGCCATGCGGTCTAACTTGCTCCTCTTGCAACTCGCAACGCTGACCTTCCCCGCATCGAATTTTGTTCTTAAATACAGTCTCAGCTAATTGCAAGCCGTACTCGACGGTCATCAAAAATAATTAATAAATGTACCTATAGGTAAATACATAAATAACTAATTATTTATTTATCTAACACACCAACAGCTTGACATAAAACCAATTTAATAATTTAGATACATTATGTAATCCAATTACAGGCGTGACAAGTATTTATAAACAATAAAGAAAACTTATATTTAATAAATTAAACATCGAAAATTAAAATTAATTGATGTCAATATTCATAGTTAATGCTTGAATTAATTATTAGCTGTAATGTTTAAATTAATTTTTTTGAAAAATATGTAGAAGTTTGTAATGATTACAAAATCTAACTAAAAAAATGTTACCTACGTATCTCTAATCGTAATATTACAAGTGGTACCTATCGTATCTATCGTCGTCGGGATAACTTGATAAAATTATCAATGTTGAATTCTTTAACAGATATATAAAATATCATTTTTCCTTTTCCTTTTTATCTCTACGTTAGTTATGAAACAACACCCTACTTATTGCACTAGATAGATTTTTTCATTTTAATAACGCCTGTTTCATGTTTCACAGCAATATTTAGAGGATGTGTGTCTTTCTAGAATCTGGTTAGCATAACACTTTCTGACCACAATGAAGTGGTTTTTTTTTGTAGTAAATCTTACTAAAATTATAAAAGCGAACCTTTGTAATATAATGTATCGATATTTACTGTTTCACTAAAAAAATGCTTAACGGATTTGATTTTGATAAATCTTTGCAGTAATAATAGTTTATATTCATCAGAATATCATAGTTAATATTATAAATGTTAATTCAAATTCAAATTCAAATTCTTTAATGAGATAAAAACGGAGAGGTCCACTAACATCTATCTCAAATATAAAATATAAAAACACCAGTTATAAAAATAATATACGATACAAATAGAACATCAATCTGATTTTATGCCTCTGTCCCATTGGTCTATTAGATTTTCAGAATATGTCAGGAATGATTTCATTATAGTTGACCAATTGTCATAGAAGATATCTAAATCCTTGTTGGTGGTAAGGAGTGTGTTAAGATGACGACGGGCGCGGATGAGTGGAGACATGGAGCGCGCCACGGTGCAGCTATCACCTATATAGAATAATTTGGGTAACTGTCCACGCCTATTAGTCGATACACTGCGTCCGTCTGGTACGAATAAGGTGCACAGTAAATCGTGCAAGTGCAAGGCATCGATTGATCCTCTAAGCACCTTGTAGCAAATAGTGAGCTGATTCATCAACCTTCTCACTTCCAGAGAGTTATAGCCAAGCTGTCCCAGCAAGAATTTGGTAGGGTACATATACGGGTAATAACCATAAAGTTTCTTGTATAGCGACCTAATGTTTGTATATTTATTAATCAATTATGAAAAACGACTGAACTGATTTGGATTAAATTTGGCACGCAGATACATAGTTTATTAACTGGATTAACATAAATAGGATATTTTTTATCCTGAAAAAATGTTAGGTTCTTGAGGGATCGTCTAAAAAGATGTCAGACGTAACAACTCACATAATTATTTTCATTTTTCAATTCGTACATATAATTTGAAGTCGCTTTCCGCGTCTGTCTGTATGGCTGATAACTCCACCTGAACCAGGCAACGGATTTTGATACCGTTTACGCCATTAATTAGATACATTTTCACGGAAGTTTTATATATATATATAATAAAATCTAATTAAGTTTTAATGTAGAACCAAGTAACCGAAAATTGTCAATCGTATGCCGCCTTGTAAGTGATTGCTCTTCGGATTTATGTAGGCGCAGTTATTAACCTACCTAATTTGATATTTTTCAAGTAAATTGTAAAGTGGAAAAATACACTGTAAGGTGTTAATTACTGGTTTTACCATTTTTCTTTCAACATCATAAAAATTAAATATTGACATGTGTAAAAGAGAATAGACATACATGCATACGTGAATTTTTCTTTTATTTTCATATTTTTTTCTCTCTGCGATTTTTTAATTTAACAACCATTGGAGGGCGGCACGGCAAATTATTCAAAATTGTTCTAGTATCTTGTATTTTAAGGGCTTTTACTATATATGTAATTCAAATTTATATATAATGCTACGGTGGAATGCCGAAACCGCTGCACGCCGATAGTTGCCATAGCCATAGCCATAGTGCCATACCGAATCGATTTCTTATTACAATCGACTGTATTTATGAAGTTTCAATCAATTTAACACATTAGCGATCGGACGCTGACGAAGTTGCGGGCACCCACTAGTTATATATGTATACGATTAATTAATTAATGTTAAGTGAAATTCATAATTTGATAGTGAAAATGTCAAAATTAAAATAAATGGTTGGACTGAACATAAGACGCAAAATAATATTGTTTTTTTTTTTTTTTTTTAATATAATTATTGCAGTGCCGTTCTCCAATTTGCGCCGGCCCCTTACTTGTAGCAACGTCCTATCAGTTGAAAATGTAAGCAAAAATTAAAAAAAAAGTATGCACCACTTACTTATTGCAGGAAATCTACTAGAAGTATGTTTCCCTAACGGTGAGCTCGTAGCGCTAACATCACTCTGGGAGCTGTGTAGGCTACTTTTACCGCTGCCATTTGTAGAAGCCAAATCCATTCGCATACGAATATGGCGGCTGAAACACACATAAAAATAAGAGAAAGCGTTTCATTATAAACAAAATTATAGTGTTACCTTTAGTGTGTTACTATTCAAGTTACCTTTTAGGTTTTGCATTAGTATTGGTAGATTTTGAAGTTAACATTCTACTGACACTACAAGAAGTCTGCGAACGTTGCAACGAAAACGAACCATCCACTTTAGATTTTATGTCTTTGAATGATTTTGCCTTATAATCCGTTTTTAAATCCAGCGGATTCTTCTTAATTAAAATGTCACGTCCGGGTGCCTTTACCACTTTAGGACTACTTTGCGTGCTAGCATCACCGTCGGTCTTTCTACTTGCAAGCATAATTTTTAACTTACTTGGAACATCACGTTTAGGCATTTTGTACTTCTTTAAAGTAAAACTCCTTTTCTCCTCTTTTGTTTTCTCATTACATTTCAAATCTTTTTCACTTTTTAATGAGTTTCGTTTACTGCTAATCTTCGACGACGAATCTTCTAACGTATTTGGCAAATTTTGTTCGCGTGTATCATCTGAAGGACTGAAATGTCGACCTACTGATACATTGCTAGCATTTTTTTGACTACATTCAGAATGTGTAGAAATTGTAGAACCTTCGGGTGACATATCATCGATAACATTCAAAAAAACTGGGGACCCGCGTTGATTTTCAAAATCCGTATACACGCCGCTAGACTCCATGCATGAATCGTCATTTCTATTGACAATAAGGGGGTTACCATTAACATTCTTTCCACCGTAAAGTGCGCCATCTATAACTTGAGCTTTTCGGTCACCCCTTTGCATATTATCGTCCAAACCATCAGCATCACTTTCTGTGAAAAAGTCAGAATCAGTCATCGGATCAGCTCTTCTAGTCACGGGAACATTTTGCCAATCCATTTCTATAGCGTCTTCACGAGGCTCCATAGATTGATCAGCACCTCTACTCACCGGTCTAGACATTTCTCCATCGCCTTGATACCCATCTAAACTTGTGATGCTTGTAATACTAGTGATAAAACTATTAGACACCTTTGACGTTTCCATAGACTTTGGGTATTCGTTTTTGGGATCCGAGTATGTTTGAGATTCATGTAACGTGGATGAAGAAAATTGGGAATATGTACTGATTTCCCCATTTATATCAGAACTATCTAAAGGTAAATCTTCAGGTGATGGTGTCTGCTCTATTCTATGAACAACCAAATTATCGTTTTTACAGTTTAGCGGCAAATCCAAATTGTTTGTAGTCTCCGCTATAGAACTTATTGGTTCTAAAATGCTACTGTGAATTGAAGGCAAAAACTCCTCATCTATTAAACTTGGTATAAATTCTTCCTTTAAAACATCAAAACCGTCTTCTTGTGCAGATTCATTAGTTTTAATTAGTGGTACAATTACATTATTTGTTGAAGGCTGAACGGATTCGAATGATGTTTCATAATCCTTATTGGTGGACTCTACATTATCAAAGAGCGTGAATATTGTAGGATCGTTACAAGTACTGCTTTCTACACTAGCAATAGGTGCAAGACCTGTTTTGAATTCAAATAATTTTGTATTGTTTTTTTCAAATCCATCATTTTGAATCGTTGATGCTGCAGAATTACTTTCAGTCTTGTCTGTTGATGGAGAGTCACCGTTTTCAGGAGATATTTTGGACTCACTATTATCACAAAAAATTGGTAGACCTTCAACAGTAGGAGAAAATGTATTTTCCAAATAACATATGTCATCCATTTGGTCTGGAGTCAAAATACCTAAACTATCGTCCAGTGAATTCTCGTCGTTCGTTCTATTCAACGAATTATCGTTTGGACTCAATGTCGTTTCAAATGTCCTAAGATTAAGATGGGATTTTAGTTGTAGACAAAGGTCTGATCTGGAATGAGTATTAAATGTCTTTTTCACGGGAAAGTTAACATCACTTTCACATGAATATTCGAATTCCCTCATGGGTTTGTTTTCCAAATTTATAACATTTGGTAACTTATCTAAACTCCTATTAACAGGATTAATTAAATTGTTGAAAGTTTGAGCGCACATTTCATTATCTTTATCCACTTCAAATACGTTCCATAATTGTGTTTCCCTGGTGTCTTTACTGGATGTAGAAGGATCAGAGTGTAGATCGAATAAAAGACTGTAGGGACCAGACTCATCCTGATCTTTGTCATCTCCGAGTTGCTGTGTTATGTTATTAATAAGACCTTTCGTCTTTTTATCAACATTATTTTCTTGATTTTTTGCAATCTCGTTAAGTTTTTCCCTTAGATCTAGTATGCGAGATTTCTCAAGGGTAACCTTTTCCAAATTTGGGTTTTTACAAAACTCTTGATCTTTTTGGATCTTTTCAGTTGTGATATTTGAATTTTGATGTGGAACCGTCGACCCAAATATATCGGGTGCATCTTTGAGTTTTTTGTGGCTTCCAGCGTAATGACAATGTATTTCCTTAGGCCGCAATTTGCCGGTTATTGGTATCTGTAAAAATAAAAAATAATTATGTAGGTAAACACGTCATTTTTAATTATTAACATTGTAAGTAAGATAGTGGTATTATAATCAAGAGGTATTATCAAAGTTTAGTTTTAACCTAAGATGTAAACATATGGACGCCCTTAAATTAAATTTTGTCAGTAAATTTGTCAATCAAATGTTGCTTCTGTTAAGATTAAAAGAGGATATCGAAAGTGAAGAAATAATAACACCTTACACCATTTGACGTAGTTTGTTACATTGGCTAAAGCAAAAAGGTTATTGCAATAAACAGTTCTGTGTTAAGGGCCTCTTTCACCAACTACAAGTAAAGTGTGATTAGTTACTTTTTATATCTTGTTTCAATTTTATTGAAATTACCCTTGAGTAATGCTACTCGAAGATGGTGAAACTCGTACGTGTTCTATACCGGTGACTTTAAATGGCGGTTAGCCTACTTGACACGTTACTCAGAGATGGTGAAAGAGACCCCAAGACTATAAATTTTCCATACATATATTAAGTGTTTATCTTTTTCTTTAATACGAAAACTATTTTATCATTGAATTCAGTTTCCTTGCTGTCACTTTTTGATACTAAGTGAATAATTTGAGAAATTTTTCTTATTTGTAATAAATGCTAGTTCACATATAGATTTACAAGCTGTAAACACGTTGTCAACATAAAAGGACATTACATAGGGTGTACCTTCTTGATTTAATAAGTTTTTATCCACATAAAATTTTAATATTTACAAAAACATGTCGTGCCGTACCTACACTATATTGCGCCCGTTTATTCATCACGGTTCAGAGAGCGGTCACGCATGGTGCCTCCAATGCACTCACAGTCATATCTCGTCATATATATGCGTATACATACAAACATAAATGAATATGTTTAGGTATATTGTGGACTTTATTACACAATGTAATGTCATTGTTGTCATTATTTTACAGCGTGGCTTCTGTTGACAAAAGCATTTCTAATTTTAGTTAATACATTATTATATTACAAATGCGAAAATAACTATGTTTTGCTTTCGACAATATATAACAGAAGTATCTATATTTTTTTTTTTACATTTTTACTGTTTACATACAGAAATAATTTCCATACATAACTAAGTATTTTTAACTATGGAGATAAATTCAAATGTGATATGGTCTACTTTTTAAATATGTAAAGGTTATATAAATGTAGAGATAATATAAATTTGTGTAAATATAATGTAATATAATATAATGTATTAATTTAATAATTTACCACGTAGGTAAAATACTTTTTTATGTAAACTATTTTAATTTATGTTTTGACTTATGTGTCATCTAATTGTTTTGACAATGTGAAAATAGATACAATACGAATTGAAGAAATTGGTAATATTAAACTTATATTGTCGTTTCTTTGATTAAATTTACAAAGCAACACAATTGTTTATCACATTATAAATATAAAAAGTTTTTTAAGTATAAATTGACCATTTACTGATTGTAGTTGTTATTATTTTAAAGATGACAAAAAGAATGGTATTCTGAGTTTCTTTCGGGACTTCTTCTCAGGATCGTCATCATCTTGGCTTTTTTTCCGAAACCCTAAAAAATTTAAAGTTATAATGATCATAAGAGTTTCTTGGAGAAACCTAATTGATAAATAAATATTTTGAATTCCCATTGTCTTTGATATACTAAAGACAATGGGAAAGATGGTTCTCGAATGGTAACTTCTAGCTAAGTGTTCCAGTCGTACGATATAGTGAGTGGTGTATGGAAGAGACACGTCTACTCTAGGGTGACTCTTGGCTGCTAATTATAATGATGATGGTTACCTCCCATATAAAGGTAATTCTTTATACATTTATATAGTGATTACGCTTGCCTGATGTAATCTATTGAAATAATTCTAACACCTAAACTAACATTCAGAGGATTATCGAAGCAGTCCAAATTGAAAACAATCTAATCTACAATATTGATTGATGCTATATTTCAGTAATGATATAAAACAATAGGATTTAAGTAGTCAGATCTTAAATTTATATCGTTGGACAATAGACATTTTTTATTACTGGAGTAATAAAATATCATCAGTAGTAGTTCAAATAAGCCAAACCATAATGACGTAACCGTGTCTTTCAAGTTTAGTCTAAGAAAATAGATATTAATTTATTAATTATATAGTAGCTACTTAGTTTCTTTTAAAAAACTGACAGGGTATCCCTTTACTTCTATATTGTAATTTTTTACTTGCAATAAGTAATTGAGGGAATACTACCAAATCAATCGTGTAGTTAACAAAAAAAAGTCTTAATGTAAACAAAAATGACTTTTAATGTAGAAAAAAAAACCACAAATACCTACCTTTTCTTTTAAAAGAATCAGAGCGAGAAGTCACGACTGGCATACAATACGAAGAATTACAGAGAACGAGTGATGTGCGAGTATTACTGTGGAATTGGAACTAGTGCTTCTCAGCCTGATTACTCTAACGAACACCGCAAGCATATATTTACACAAAAATGTCAGGAACTCGACAAGGGTTTGGTATCTAAATTATCTAATAACAAATTAAATGATTAATTGCATTCGAGTGTTGAGAGAAAATAACAGTCCCACTGATGTCTAGCAGATCCTGTCCTCTATTGAACCACCTCTCCAGCCAAGCGTAGATTATATTATATTTTTGAACCCACAAAAAGTTTTCTGCCACAATAAAACACGACATCGTTCAAAGCCAAGTCATTGTTTTTGGAATCGATTTGCATACCTATATGTATATAAGCCCGTGGTATGAAAAATTATGGGAGTAAAATCAAAATTGTCACACGGAATGCGAATATACGAATGGAAAACGAATGCGTTATACGTTCTATTTTTTGAATATTTTAGAATATCTGAAGTTTTATAGATATTGCGCCATCTACACAATATTATTTAAAAAAGAACAATGATGTTCTTTCGGCGTGTTCAAATTTTGAAAATTTAAATTTTATAATCGTTCGTAAAGAGTAAACTACAGTCGCGTGTCGGAGCTCACACATTTTTTTTAACATTACTTTGGAGAATTTTCTAATAAAAGTCTTTCAAATTCAGTACAAAAAGCTTCGCGGTGGTCACGTATCTTTTTGTTTCAGTAATTTCATCTGAATATCAGATTTTGTAAATGGCCATTTGAAAATTTAAAATACTTATTTATACTTCAAATACTTTTTATACTTTCAAATTTAAATTAAACATCTATAAAACCATAAACCCCATTACACATTTCCAGTAAAATCTGTTAGTTATCGTCAAAACGAAAATAATAAAAAACTGACGGCCTGATCCTTTATAATCGAACCCGTTTTGTATTATTTTATTTTATTAGTGAAAACAAACAATTACACCATATATAGTAAATTAAAAAACAGAAACATAGATAAATAAAGATATACCTAGTGCAATCAACAACAACAACAACCTGTTATAAAGGAAGCACCATAACCACTCGTCAAAATAAGTTTAAAAAACTACAAAAACTAACAACTACTAAAAAATAGGTTAGGGTCTTTGGTAGTTTTGAGTTAGTGTGTTTTCTTTACACTGCTTATCATTATCACCAACTTAACCAAAGTAAATGCTTATTATGGCTTATTACATAGATTAGATAATAACTATTTGAAGTAAAATATTTAGTATAGTTAATACTAGTTAGCGTAAAATTAAACTGATTATATACGAATAATTATTATTATACATTCGAATTATATATAAATTATACACTATAACTTATTTAATTGAATGCATTAAAAAAATATCAAGGGTCCTTCACATTGCAATCAAAGCGCTCGGTGGCGCCTATAATAATTATGTGACCTTTACGTACTCGTAAATTAAAATAAATTTCAAGAAACCAGTTCATTAAGTTTGAATGCGGCAGAGATATAAATGTATATCTCTTTTATTAAATATAAAATGTATTTTTCTCATAAAAGATCTCGTCAGGCAGCTTTAATTTAATCCTAGTATCAAATTTAAGGGTAGGTAAAGCGGCAGGGCACACCTAGTATTTTATGTAACGTTATTTTTTTAAAAAATAAGGCATGTACAAAAAAATCTTGTTAAGCATTTCACTCTTAATTGAAAGTAATTTATGTTTATTTTTTATTTAATTTTTTTGTTTTTGTTTTGGGTATATTTTAATATTATATTTTAGTTTTTAATTTTTTTTTTAAAAGCTATCGACACATGTCTGAAATAAAGTTGTTATTATTATTTATTATATTTTGTAAGACAAGTTTCGTTTCGCAAGTTAACAGTTTTTAGCTTGACTTGTAACCTTGATGACGACAAAACATCCCAAATTAGCATCGGGCAAATTATTATTCACACACACTTCAGAAATGCTTTGATTTTCCGTGACGTACATATTAAACGACTTTTATAAATATGCCCAACAAAAATTAACATGCCCGCGGCCAAGTTACGGAACCATGAAGCGAATTGTCTATTTGTTTTAATGCAAACTAGCGTCACGAATTAACTACAGTTTTATATGCCACTGAGATACCTGATATTTTTAAGCAATGAGGAAATTATAGACATCGGAAATCCATAACCTTGGTTTTTAACAATGTAACTTTATATAGCTATTTCGCGTATTACAACAGCAGGTTCGCGAATAAAAAAAAAAAAGTAAAAGTGGTTCTGGCACTATTCACTTTGCCTCAGAAATGCTTATTTATAGTAGTTAAACCTTTGTAAATATTTGATTGGGTAAGTCTTTAATGTGATACCTTAATAATGCGGAAGCTAACACTTGGTTCATAATTGTTACATTTTTCATTTACGAATATGAAATGTAAAAATTAATGGATTTTAAAAAATAATTACAATAATAAAAAAAAATCTAAAAAATCGATAAATCAATTAAGATATCGATAATTATCTATTATCTATACATAGTAGATATAAGATAAAGTCGCTTTTGTCGTCTATGTTTCTTCGCTAACTTTTTCTAAACCAACTTTTTTTAAATTTGATTTGAACAAACAAATTTTGATGAGATAAGAGCTATAAACGAAGAAGGTTTGTGCATATATTATAGTATAGCAAGAAACCAATCACTTTTGTTGTAGACAGACATACATATCTACTAATATTTAAAATTCTAAAGTTACTCTGTTTGAGAAACTACTTGTTTCAGATAGGTATTTTTAAGTGCAAGTTTATGTGATAGAAAGTAGGTACTATGCACTCCGTGATGTCTTCTTAGATTTTAAAAATTTATATAATTTTTTAAAAGATCTAAGCGTACATACAGGGGGACAGACGGCGGGAAGTGATTTTTTAATACTATGTAAAGATGTAAGTATAGAAGATTAAGTAGCAAATATCCTTCCTTATTCAAGTTATCTCCATCCAATCCATATGCCAACAAAATTAAAAAAAAATAAACAATTATTATTAAAAGGCTTATGTGAAAACGTAACAGGCAAACTGAGATACTTTCTCATTTATCTACTGTATGCAGTGATAAAAAAAGTTCATGTCAATTGTCAGCAAATTACAATGGCAAGTTTAAGATTGCACACGTTCTTTAATGACAAATGTTTTATTGCTAGTATTTAATGGTTATTTATGTGGGATATCGGAGTATACGCGTCCGACTGTCAAAACCTGGATACGTCTAGTAACCGACATCACCTTTTACAAAATGACAACACGTAAAATTGATAACAGAAATTGTCTTATCCCCCATTATATCCCTTCTATTTTCTTTCGGTTTCAATAATTGTGATAACCTCCAAACTTTGTGTTCCTTAAGGTCAATATTGGCAATCGTGGTTAATATTTTTAAATATTGCTTTCAAACTGTATAAAAATTAAATGTAATAAAAAATATTTCATTGATTACAAAGTATACCTCGTTTGGAATGAAACGAAAAAGTTAATTAAAATTTAAGTTAACTTATTGTCTTTTTCAAAATTATAATCGCATTTTTATTCAGTCAGAACGCGGAATTATACAATAATCTGAGTCCAAAGAAAAACCTCTTCAATAAGTAATTGCTCTAATGAGCAATTCTGATACTAGTGGGTGGGAACTCTGTGGACGAGGCACGCGTTAATAGTATTTAGTAACGATTCAGTTAAAAAAAAAATTTCAGCCAACTTTGATACTACGTGATTTTTAAAAAAGTACTAACTATACCCCCTTTGGCAAAGTAACAACCCATTCTAATTAATGTATAATATAGAAAGCCAAAGAGAACAAACGTAAAAGTATTATTTTTGGAATTTTAAATTGCATATTGCCTCGAACATTTTTTTGGAATTCTTCCTTGTTCCATCTGCACCTTTTTAATTTTGAATCAAACCATTAAAAGATTTAAACTATCACCTTGTCTATCTACTGGCTTCATGTATAGACCTTAAAACTTGATGATCTAATAACGGATGCCGCTAATTTTATCATCTACGTACGTCTAACTATTTGAACGTTCTGAGCAGTGCTTGCCTATTGTATTTTTAACTAGCTAGCGACCGCGACTTCGTCCGCGTTGACAAATAAAAAATAAAACGCCAGACAAAATATATTAACAATAATTTATTCAATCTTTAGTGTTATACTTTTGCCAAGCGTTGGATTTTTTTTTTTTCGGAATGAAAGGTATAATGTGTATGCAACATTTCATAAAGATCAATTGAGTAGTTAAGGCTTGAAAAGGTAACAGACAGAAAGGTGTATTTTGAGCTGTGATTTATTAAAGATTTTTTTTTGTATAAATCTGCCCGGTTCAAACTTTTTTAAATACAGTCTATTATGCACTGTATTTCTATCTAAGTTTTAATTTTACTCAAATTAGGCGACGAAAATTTCGTTTTTCTGTCTCGTTTTTAGTTTTAACCGAAATAATGCTTAATCTAAGCGATCTAATGATACCTAGACACTGCAAACATTTCTTACAATCTTTTATAAGAACTTAACAACAATTAAACACAATAACTCGTTAATGTTTTGTTATCGTGGGAAATTTATATTGTCTGATATGAAATGTAAAAAAAAATCGCCTATCCGGGTGGCACTGAATAGATAATAAGTATTTTAGAACGTGCGAAAGATGTCCTCACCTAAGAAATAAACAATAAACATACATGCTCTGTTCGCATGGTCATAAAACTATTTTAGCTTGCAGTTAAGTACATGTTAGACGTTTATTACATTAAGGGCCTATTTTGCCACCTCTGAGTAAAGTGTCAAGTAGGCTAACCGCTATTTAAAGTCACCGGTAAGAACACGTACGAGTTTCACCATCTTCGAGTAGCATTACACGAGGGTAATTTCAATGAAATTGAAACAAGATACTCGTAACATTTACTCGCCAATTAGCGTTCCTTGAAAAGTAACTAATCGACACTTTACTTGTAGTTGGTGAAAGAGGCCCTAATTGTCATAAATTAGCTACACGAAAAAATGGAATATTAACTGATATGAGAATAACAAATAAGGAATAACGCACAGAAACAATATCTCTGTGATTTTATTTAAGACTACAATTTAATCTAATCATTATTTAAGGCGCTTGGAGTCAAGGGTGTAGCCCGCTACATCCGCGTCGCATATTAAAATTAGTATATCTCGATGTAATGAAAATAATAGGGGTTAAAGTATGAAATTGCCGTTTTATTGTAATAGGTACTTCGAATTGACATAGAACCTTCATGGTTTGAGATTTTTGAGTGAAACTTTTTTCATACGGTACCTATGTAGTTCTTCTTTTAAAAAATGTGCAACATTCGATTATCAACTTTCAGTTGTTTTTTTTATTCAGCTGACAATAAAGATGGATACTTCGAAAATTCGTGTGATTTTTGAATACGAGTTCCGACGCGGAACTAACGCGGCAGAAACAGCTCGCAATATTAATGTTGCGTTTGGAGAGGGGACTGCTAATGAACGCACTGTGCGATTTTGGTTTAAACGCTTTCGTGATGGAAACTTCGATTTGAAGAACGAACCACGTGGAAGACCGCCCACACAGGTGAATAACAATGATTTGAAAGAGATGGTGGAAGCCGATCCGAGCCAAACTACCCAGGAATTAGCGGCATGGTTTAACGTTACCTTACCAACAATATTGACTCATTTGCGTCAAATCAATAAAATAAAAATATATGAAAAATGGGTGCCTCATGATTTGACTGATCTGCAGAAAGAAACGCGTGTTGAAACTTGCGTTGCCTTGTTGAATCGATACAGAAATGAAGGAATATTGGATCGAATTGTGACATGTGATGAAAAATGGATTCTTTACGATAATCGTAAGCGGAAAATGCAATGGCTGACCCCGGGTCAAACGCCGCAACAGTGTCCTAAAGCAAAGCTTACCAATAAAAAGGTAATGGTAACTGTTTGGTGGTCTCAGCGTGGTGTTATTCACTATAGCTTTCTCCGATCTGGTCAAGCAATAACGGCAGATGTCTACTGCGCCGAACTCCGAACAATGATAGCGAAACTAGCAGTGAAACAGCCCCGACTTATGAATCGATCTTCACCATTATTGCTCCATGATAACGCGAGACCTCATACAGCACGAGAAACCGTTTTAACTCTACAGGAACTGCAATTAGAAACCATTCGTCACCCTCCGTATTCGCCAGACCTTGCTCCAACGGACTACCATTTTTTTCGTGATTTGGACAATTTTCTGCGTGATAAAAAGTTTTCTTCTCAGGAGGCAGTGCAAAATGCTTTCACACAGTTTGTCGAATCTAGATCACCAGAATTCTATCGCAAAGGCATAAATGAGCTTCTTATTAGATGGCAGCAATGTATAGATAATAATGGTAATTATTTTGATTAAATAAATATGTTAAATTAAAAAAAAACTAATTTTTATTTTTCAGTACAAATCGGCAATTTCATACTTTAACCCCTAATATCTTCAATGAAAATGTTGATTGATTCACATATGCAATGTTGTGTTTATTAACTACAATAGATTCCTTATTTTTGCGTGTAAATATTTCTAATCGTCGTACCCGTTTAGGAGCAGTAGGGTATTCAAACAAAAAAAAACGTTTGATTACATGGTGATAAGAAAAAAATGTACCAAATGTGATCTAAAGGTTGATGGTTCATTTTTTTTTCATACTTTTTAGCCTAGTCATAAACAAGGGCAGAATACCCATTTGACGGCACATAGCGTCTAAGATCTATCGAATTAAAATCTAATCGAAAATATACCTAGTCGTTAATTTATTCTTCTTATTTCATATTTGTGTTACAAAGTAATTTGTTAGTTGTTGTATTGTTTTTATACGAGTTTTTCTTCCATTTAGACCACAACAATTGCACCTCTTGGCACGGTGACAATAAAACAATTTAAAAAAAAAAACAGAACGTGAGCGTAATTAATAACTAATAATGAATGACGTATGTAAAGCGACAACTTTGGATAAATTTAATTGTAATGCATTTGCGAACCTATTTATTTTGTTTATTTATTGTTTAGTAGGCTATTGACGAACGATCGACACTTATAGGTTTTAACCTCAGATCGTAGAAACAAGAGATAATATGGCACACCAGCTATTGATATTTTTATAGTGTTTCTTATTGCAAAATGATAATATTTAGGGCACAGAACGCCGATAACACTACAAACTGGATTGCACCGCCCCGCGTCGTCAAAGAAAAAGCTCCGTGAAGAAATCGGTTGAATGAAACCTCAGATAGGTTACAAACAATTTTTTTAATATATTGGCACTGGAACTGTTAAGCACGTGCGCTACACACAGTTTTTCAAATGTGAATAGTGGATATTATGTTTATAATTATTTTTATAATGTATACAAGCTATGTATAATTAAATTTACTAACCCCTGACTTTCTATTGAGCCCAAAGTTGCTGAGAGTTGCAGCACCAGATCAAGATATCATGTCATAGAAATAGAACCGAAGTAACAGTACCTATACCAAATTTCACATCAATCGAAATTAGTGAATCCCTTCGTCAACTAGGATTATCCCTGATGGTCTTCATAAATTATAGTTAAAAACTATCCTGATCACGTCAGCTTTTTTATTCCTGTTCTATGCAACACGTACGCAGAATATACGTCAAACTTTGCTTTTGCGTCGGGCGTCGGGGGTTAAAAATGTTATTGTAATGATTATAATGTGGCTGTGGACTGCACCCCACAGCCACACTAAGTATCAATTAAAATTTTAGAAGCCTAATTTTCTAATTCCCACTCATGGTCGTATTTCGTCGAATAACAAATATATACGATGCAAACGTGTTTTCGACGATATGGCATATACTTGATGTTCTCATACAATTCTCATTAGGAGGCTAATTATTAACCTTAAACACGAGTTTCGCTTCTGTATAGAATATTTTATTGTTATTCTACGAATTCCTTTGATAAACTGAGTACCAGCTCGTACAATATTAATATTAATTATTACAATATCAATAATAAAAATGCGAAATTCTCTTACATTTTAATTCCTATAAATCTATTTTTATTTCACACTGAGATTACTATACTTGAACTTGAACTTCCAGTTTTTTTTTTGTATTTTTAAAAGTATTGGTACTTGTACGACCAGTACAAGGGAATTTGAAGACGATAAAGTGGTGCTGATAATTAATTTTCACATTTAAAAAATTCGTAGTCTTTCGCAAGAAAAGTACATTTTATTTGTAGATAATTATTTATCGATGATTGTACACAAGACCTTAAGAATACCCACTTCCTTAATTTAGGTGTGGAAAGTAATATACTTTTCACACGTAAATTAAGGACTGCTATGGCTATTGGCATAGTTTAATTATTGCGAAGAAAGTCGAAAGGAAGGAATAAGTAGTCAAGTAGATATAATGTGAACCTACACCTCATATATATATATATATATACTAATGGCCTGCTCCCTGCTTCGCACGGGTGCAATTTTTTACTCAATCCAGCTGATAAAATTACCTTACAGCGCCATCTGTTAGAATCTTTTGGAACTCACAGATAAATAATTGCTAGATTGAATAGGTATCAACAGATGGCGCTATGTTAATAATCTATAATATAAAAATGAATCCCTAAATGTGTTGCTAAGCGCAAAACTCGAGAACGGGTGGATCGATTTTAATTCTGTCTTCACTCATGGATAGAGGGATAATCAGGGAAGGTTTTTACGTAAAAAAAATGCACCCCGGGCGAAGCCGGGAGCGGACCGCTAGTATTATATAATTTGCAAAAAAAAAAATAAACAAAATGAGATATAAAATATCCTGTCTTTTAAGTTGGACCAAATTACATATAGTTACGAAATTTTATCAAAATCGGTTCAGTAGTTTGGGAGTTCATCGCGGACAAACATGTGACGTAATTTTTATATATATAAGGATATATATATAACAATACATCAATACCATTGGAGATGGGGAAAAAACCATTGAACTCGCGACCTGTAACCGACACCCCTGTATATAAGTATGTACTTTCCTAACGATTCAAAAAATACACACGTAATTTTTCAAGTTTTCACTTCTGTCGGCACTCCCGGAGTGCCACTGTTTTTATTTTTTATTGGAGATGGGTTTGCTCTTGGCCAGCATCCAGCCGCGTAGCGAAGATGAGGCCTATGATGGAGCGAGCTCACCCAGAAGATGCCTATTCACTCGAACTTTGAAAAGTTTTGGGTTATATGAGCAAGGAAACACAGACGCCGGCAGAAGTTCCAAACCTTGAATTTATATTTCATATATTTTTTTAATTAATAATATAATTTAATTAATGACTTTAGTCAACATATGGGTTGGTACTTCGTTGACTTTACAAATAATGACGCACTTAACGAATTTAACGATATCTTATATTGAACAAAAAAAAAAACAATAGCTAGATAACTTATATTATCGTATTTAATTGAACAAGTGAATAGGTATGAATGTAAAAAAACATAATCTTATAATTATGTACCTATTTATTACCTGTCTGCGCAGAGAAGTTAACAACATCTTTTTAAATACGTGCTTATGAGTAAAGTAAATAGAAAGTTATATTATGACACGATATAACTAACATTACATGACTAAAATGTCAAGCGTTAAAACCGCGCGGCTGTTGTGAGCCTCGTTTATCTGTCCTTACTTAATGGATGACTTAGTAAAAATTTTCTTTAAATCTGTAATTTCTAAAATGAATATGTAAATCTGATACAAATGTGTACTCATAAATTGACAGTACCGACCCTTTTACAGAAGACCACCGTCAAGTAAGTCAACTTGCTGTATTTCTGTGAGTGAATAAGAGATGTACGCGCTGTCGTTCGTTTTTTTTAAATCTCGCAGGAAACCTAACATTTTTCATAATAAAAAGTTTCATATATGTTAATCCAGGTAATAAACTATCCCTAATAAACTAACCTGGCCGTTTTTGCATGATTGAGTAAAAAAACAATCAACCAAATAAATAAATAAATAAATAAAAACAAAATAAATAAATAAATAAATAAACTAGTGACCGACCGAAATTTCGGTTTCGGTTTCGGTTTCGGCCAGTTTCGGCCAAAAAATCTAGTTTCGGCCTTAGTTTCGGTTTCGGCCAAAATATAGCCGAAACTTTCGACCCCGCCGAAACTTGAGTGTTCGTGAATTTTCGTGCGTCGTTCGGTAAACTTCGCAGTTAACTCGTGCTTGCTCGCCGGCGGGGCCCCGGCTCAGTTCGCCACCGTCTATTGAATCGTGAGTTGAGGTTATGTTTTGCAATTGAGTGATTTGGTAAGTATTTATTTTGTTTTTATTAGCACTTCGTTTTATTTTCATTAAATTATCTACACTTATTGATCTCTTTTTCTAACTTTCATTAAATTATCTAAACCAATTGAGAGACCATAGCTAGATATGAAGTATATGTCTAACTTAATGTTATTTTTTGAAAAGTTTAAGTATATAACTATATAATATACTTCCAAGAGTAAGTCGTTACTTCATCATATTTTTATTTACTATAATATATAATATATCTATCTATGTTCAGACTGAGACTGAAAATTTAATGATTAATGATAAGATTAATTATAAACCTAGATTGTCCTATACTGATTATTGTGATAAATAGGTAATAAAAGTGGTAAATAAAAAATAATAAAAATCTCCAAAAATAAGTATTAGATTTATCTTTAAAATATTGTGAACACAATTACGTATTACTAGTTAGTTATTATGTAGTATATTTCTAAAGCACTCTAACTGAAAGTTGTTTTTTTAAAGTTTACTTCCAAGAGTAAGTCTTGTATATTCATGTCATAAATTAAAAAATATATTTGTTACGTACGTTAGTGATTATGTTTTTATTTTTTTAACACTACTTAACTGTCTGTATATATATAAATATATAACACTTTTTCTTATGCGTTAATAAATGTTAAAAAAACTGTAAATTTCAGTAAATAATCGTAATTTTAAATGATTTAATAAGTTTCGGTTTCGGTTTCGGCCGAAACAGAGAGCAAGACCGAAAGTTCGGTTTCGGTTTCGGTTTCGGCTGAAAAATCAGTTTCGGTCGGACACTAAAATAAACCAACTTTCGCAGTTAGGATAATACGTGCAAGTAAACATTCGTAATCCTATCCTAATAAATTATTAGAATTTCAAAAAACGATACACAGCTCGTACGAAGTCGCGGGCGCAGTATTTAAAAATTTGATAAAATAGGTAATTCCACAAATACCGCGAGTATTTGTGACTATATAAATTTAAATAAGTAAGACATTTACAAGAAATTAAATAATTGATACCTGCAAATGTTTAAATTATCATATGCCACTGCTTTTCGTACCTACGTGTAGTGTAGACACAATAATTGTAAGTTTATTATAGTCAATTCCGTTCTACCTAAAGGTTGAGCAAGTCAACTTCCTTAAGCAGAGACATTTTTTCCTTAAAAGCAAGCAACCTTGACCGTCTCGTTAAACAGCCCTGAGAGATTCAAGCCATTATGGAATTGATTCATGACGTAATTGTCTATTCTATCTGCAATCATCATTCATTTAAAATGTGTTACCATGAAATGATCGTATGTATTGTAACATTATCTAAGGGAAAATAACACCTGGATATCACATATAAAGTGCCTATTTTAAAGTCTAAAATTAAGTTTTAGACACAGCTAGTGGAGAATGTGATGTGAATTAGGAATTTTTTTAAGGACATTGAATTTTTTTAAGTTAGACATTTAAAAAAAATATTAAATTAAATTATATATAACAAACTATTCACTTGAATTCTCTGTTCAATTATAAATTCATGTCAAAGATGTCAATAAACTCCAACACAAATATTGTAAGCACATATATATTTTTGATGACTACTGATTAATTAAACAGATTAATTAAAAATGAATAAAAATATTTATAAATTTGTTTTGTTTAATTAAACGTTGTTTTTCCAAGATAATTTAAAATAACACATTAAAATAAATCATCATGGACATAGATGCCACCTACAAATTATTATTTATAATTCGGGAAAAGTTTTGATAACATTAAATGTAACATTAATTAACATAACGAGTCGTCAAAGCGTAGGTACATATATACAATGGTTATACTTTTTCAGCACTCAGCACAAATGCTGTTATCTGGCGCCGCCTTTTTAATAGAGAGCCCAACCAAGCCGAGACGAGCGTGCCCCCGTTTGTTTAATTAAAGCAACGATGTAAAATAAAATATGTGTAGGTACAATTGCATTCTCTCGATATCATTGCGTGATTCAACATATTAAAGATCATACACCTATATTGCACGGACGATTAATTAATGAAAAAAATTGTAATAAACATATTCCAAACGATTGCAAAGTGCAAATTTAAATTGTTTTTTAGTTGTGCAATACTGTAATAATTTTTAACTGCATATTATCGTACATTTAATTGAACACAGGTTAGCAGTAGTGGCAAAAATTTCGCAGTCATTTGGGCAGCCCGTCTGGCGGCAGTAACCAGCCCATTACAGAAGACCACCGTGAAATAACAGCACGTTTGCTCTTGTGTTTCGGTGAGTGAGTAAAGGATGCCAGAGCCAATACCTATCATTAATCCAACTGTAGCCGGCAGGGCACTTGCATTACCCGTGGCGTTGCTTGTGTTATAGGCGACGGTAGCCATCTAACAACAAGTGGAGGGTCAGCATATCGCCGAATTTAGCATAAAAACATAGGTTACATACGAAGGTTTTATATTATTGACTTAATGACGAGGAAGTATATAACTATTTACTATAGTTAGAGTAATTTAAAAAATTAAGTAGGTAATATTAAGTAGGCTCTGCGCCTTCAAGACCATCAAATTTACCTTTTCCATTTTCTTGCTTACAAAAATAATAACTTTGATCTCTTTCCAGTTTCCTTCCTTCCGCTGAATTGGTTCTTGTTTAAATTTCCACTAGTGACTTAAACATGGCGCCTTATTTATTTTGTACTTGTGATGCGACCTTTCCTCGCAGGCTTCCTACGGATGTAATTTTCCCGACAATTTCTCTAATTTATCTCTTGATAAGAACCTTCCTCGGACTCCACCGATTAAAATAAAATACCTAATGCAACTTGTTTGCCGTTTTTTTTACCGAATGGTCTTTCGAACGTGATAACAATCAATAAACATATTCCGAACGAATATCGAAGTCACGATTTCTCTGTATCAAAATCATAAACTAATGGGTTGGTCATGCGAGAAAAAACTTTATTATAGGAGAGTAAAGCCTAATTTCTTGTATAGGTAAGTACTGCAAAATACTTTACAAAAAATATATATGCAAAGGTCAATATGAACACTCGCTTCTACATTACATTAATTCGATATGACGTCAAATCTGAGTTATATGTTTAATTAAATATTACAATATCCTACTGCAGTGACGATCGCGTCTTAACCCATCTCTAATACTCTTGGCAGAATATATAAGCTATTGAGCTATAAGCTACCGAGCTAAGCTTTTGAGCTTATGACCACTTTTTTTATTTGTTTTATATTACTTATGTAGATTAAATAAAAAAATGACGATATTGTTTGATAATTTACCTAATATTTTAGATATGTAATAATGTAATATATTTCTTTTATAAACCTAAGTAAGTACCTACTAATATTAGTAGATACTTAGTACCTTCTTAGTACTAAGTAAAGTCAATACTAAGTAATACTAATATGCTAGAAAATACATTATAAATTGTCATTGAATACCACTAAAAATTGGAATTACAGTAGAACCGGATATAACGACTTCGGTTATAAAGATAGATCTGTTACAACGACTTAAGGCGAGGTCCCTGCCGAATCCCTATAACGAATTAATACTGCTTATAACAACTTTATTACAACCAATTTTTGTGGTCCCTTGAAGGTCGCTATAACCGATCTTCACTGTATTTAGCAGACCCACGTAAACCTGTGTAAAATCACTGTCAAAATTCTATAAACGCGCAGTTATCTTATCTGTCCTGCTATGTACCTATATGTGGATATTTTTATTTGCTAAACATTAGATAACTACAGTGTCTGGTCCGGGCTTTTAATTTATGTGTGTAATTTATATTTGTGTGTGTATGACAAATCAATCATAATAGAAGTCTTTTGTAACGTGTATGTATACAAAATTTCATGGTGATCCATAAAATCTATCCTTAGCCAAACATCTATCTAATCTTATTCATATATATAATCTAAGTAGTATCTGAACCGGTGTATGCCATTTCGGCAGCCGAGCTTTCGAGTTAGTAATCTTTTTTGTCTTTTTTTTATGTTAAGCTCGACAGACAGACTGATGCGTTAAATTACGATTGAGTATATAAAATATACATTTTTGTTGAAAGTGTATTTTAGTTTACTTTTACTTACAAGATTAAAAGATAAGGTTTACTTATAATGCCTGTCTATAGGCTGTTTGAATAATAATTAAGTACTCACAGAGCACTTACGTTAGATCCACCTCAAGGATACAGATAGGCCATGTTTTAGATTAACCTGATGTGACACTTTAATGCCGGTATAGGTTACTTACTAAGTATAAATTTTATACACAAGTAAGTATAGATAATTTATACAAAAACAGATAATAATCCATATCTATGTCTATACTTACATAGTATAAAATAAAGTCGTTTTCTGCTCATGTCTGTTTCTCAATAACTTCTTCTAAACCACTTAAGATACCGTTTTCACCAGTTTAAAGAGCGATAAACGAGGAAGGATTGTGTACCAAACCTATAATAGGTAAATTAATTTTAAAAAAATGCATCCGTGCAAAACGGGGTACATCTCTAGTGGTATATATTTCAGTGTAGTTAATTGCGTATTACAGTACAGTGCCTCAATCAGTACATACTGCAATTAGTGGGAACGTACAAAATGATCCTTTATTAAATTCCATCTGTCATCAAGTGTAATTATTGATTGGATCATGTATCGATTATATATATTTAGGATAAAATATGACATTTTATTGACTCTACAGCTACAGTCTGCGTCAGCTTTTTGCCAGATAAAAAAGTATGGTCGGGTGTCAATAACCTCTGTTATACATTTTTTGCGATGATGTAACCGTAGATGTGAACTTTTAACTTGTTGATAAATTAAACTTCAAGCTAAGTACAGATAATGACATGGATATATAGGTAAAGTAAAATCTTTCTTTTATACTTATTCAGTATCATTTTAATTATTAGTTTGCGAACTTTCAGAATACAACAAAAAAAAACGGCTTCTTTCTAACACGTTACCAAATTCGCACTGCATTGAGATATTCAGTTTTTAATAACTATTAATAACTACCCTTATTTGTAATACTCGTGAGTGTAGGTACAAATACAGATGTAACAAATTATTTAAACCAGTCTGGAGCCCAAGTTTCTAAACTTTTATAGAGTGTTAGAATATGTAATTTTAAAATTTTCATGTGAATAATATGATCGTTGTCAAACCAAAATCTGCTATTTGCAAAAAGTATACTTTTATTGAAAAAAAAAAAGTTCCTAAAAAATATTTACATGAAGATTTATTTAAAAAAAAAAGTATTTTATTCGAAACTTAGGGTTGTTATTACGTAAATTTATTTGTCTATTAAACATGAACATTTATTATTTTGATAATACTTAGAGTAAATTTTGCACATAACAGATTCTAGCCATATTTTAATTAAAATAAATAAATAAAAGGTGTAAATTGCGACAAATAATGCTCATAAGCACTTTGCAGTTTTTTATACGATACTTAGATAAGACAGTGAACTAAACCACTAAGGTCAAAATGTTGGAAACTCAAAATTGCATAGCGCATAGCAGATTTTGGTTTCACAACGACGAAATACCAAGTAGGTATTAACTAACAAAAAGTTGTGTTATTATGCGAAAGAAGGTAGGCTTGTATAAAATTCTTAACGCTCAAGTGACAATTTAAATTCGTAATAATATGTTTTATTAATCCCTTCCCAATCCTTCACCCTGAATCCTACCGTAGACGGCAGCGCACTTGCAGAACCTGGCGCTGCTTGTTTTATAGGGGATGGTAGCTACCCACCACTGCTTGTCTGCTGACCGTAACATAAAAAAATATTGTACAAAACATTTTTTTTGGTACCTACCTAATAACGACAATATATTTTTACAAACAAAAATAAATTGTTTGAAATTGTTCTTAACAGTAGGTAATATTTTGTACCTATGTACCCATTAACCACTAATAGTGTTACTAATGCAAAATTATTGCGTTATAAAGAAGATAGGTTTTTAGAAAAAACCTTTGTACACTCACCTTCGACATATTTAAACTTTTAAACCATGGTATCTCTTGTAACAATTCGTTTATATGAACACTGGATAAAAAGAGGCTTTTAAACACTAGAACCGCGTAAATAAACGTGTCTGAAATTTTAGACGCTATTTCACTACGGAGGCCCGATCAATACTGGCTTGTACAAGGAGGCAGAGTGAACGAGAGGTTGTGGTTATGCGGTGATACTGTCTGCACGCGCAACGCATGCGCGTAATACAATGATGTGTTGACTGATGAGGAACATGCGTAAAATGATTCTACAAGCATCTAAGTATAATATTCTAAATTACTTACCTACTTACTCCAGTAACCATAAAGTTTTCCAGTAACCACAAGGTAACCACACAAGCGGATAGTGATATTGTAATCAAAGCTTTTAGTTTCATAATTCACTCTGGGGAAAACAGCCAGATTTAGGACTAGCTCTATGTCCGCATCAGTAAAAGATTTGCACTGATTAATTCGCAAATTATTCGCATTGTTACAGTTGCGGATGTCTAAATCGATGCGGAAGTTTCGCATTTGCGGATGCGAATATCCGCAACAAGGCTGTATGGTTACTGGTTAACTTATAGCTACAAATGAATGAATTACCTATACCTACCTACTATAAAAGTTTTCAAAGATATTTGATATTTTTGGGATGTATTTTTTTAGGTGACAAATTTTAAATTTTATACCTACTAGCGGGCCGCCCCTGGACGCACGGACGTTTTCTGAAGTTGTATATAAAAAAAAATTCCTCTTTTGACGCTCTTTCCATTAGTGAAAACCGCATTAAGATCCGTTGCCTAGTTAAAGATGGACAGGTGGAATGAAATAAACAAAAAATATATTTTATACTGTTTCTTTATTATTATTTTCAGGACAGACCGGCTGACGGTCCTCTACCGGTAGGTAGGTGGCTACCGTCGTCTATAATACAAACAAAAACAACGCCATATGGGCTGTAAATGCGCTGCCAACTATAGAAGGATAAGGATAAGGGATGGCTCTAGTATCCCTTACATTACACACTCACCGAAACATAACAGCACAGCACATATGCTGTTATTTCATAGTGGTCTTCTGTAAGAGGGTGGTTACAGATGGGCTGCCCAAATGACTGCGAAACGCAGAGTGCCCTGCCACTACTTTCCAAATCCAGACCGGAGTCATTTTTGAAAAGTTCATATAGTAAGTTGACCCTGGGGCTCCTGAGACGTTAGGCAAACACCCTTACCACCAGCTTACCACTCATCCAACGAGCTCGCCAAAAATTGGTTAAATTTTAGTTCAATCGGCCACGAGCAGTTTTCTTAGGATATTATTTATACTATTTTCTCTATGGTAATACTTACTACCTACTTAATACAAAATATAAAATACTTTTTGTTTTAAGTATGAAACAAACACGCTTTCACCTATTAGGATGAAAGAAACGCGATGAGAGTGTAGTCTCTGTTTTTAGAATTTAACTTCAAATATTCCTCTCCAAAAGGAGTACGATATGAGCATTAATCATAACCAACACATAAATAAAAAAAAATCAAAATTGAATATTAGATAATAGTTTCCGATATCCTGATTTTTTTTCGTGGTTGGATCGTCATCGTGGCTTTTTTTCAAAATGACGATCATAAGTTTCTTGGAAAAACCTAATTGATAAATAAATATTTTGATTTTGATTTTGACTATAGTAAAGGTATAATACTTTAGTTGCCTGTGACTAATATTTAAGCGTCATGGTGCTTTTGATGACAGATTATTTCGTGTACCATTTTGAAACGCTGCTGTACGAAAGTACGGAGAACTAATTTTGACGTTAGCGTATTTTTATTCCATAGATATGTATAATAGTGTTCGTTTTATTATACGTTAGTATCTCAAAGTAAACAAAGCAAGCTATAGAGCGAATGTTAGCGAGTATGAACTGTAAGCATGGGTTTGAACAGTATCGAAATTACAATGGCGACGCTATTAATCACAAATGTCACGCTCGCTGAATGTTTCTCCCACCGATATTTATTTAAATTTAATGTTATAATGGTGAATGCGCAGTACCAAGCTGTAAGAACGATTCACGGAAGCAAACTAATAAGAACAATGATTTTTCTTTTCATCGGTAAGTAATATTTTGATTAGAAAACACGGATTTTAACAAAATTACTCATGGCGAGAAAGAAGGTTGCGGGAGGCGCGGGGGCGGGTCCACGCCGGACGCGTTTCCGCGCCTCCCGCTTCACACCTCCTCCGCCTTGAAGATAGTGCTGTACCACGTTGTACTCGAATATTGTGTAATAACATGATTTCTTCCGTAATAATAATATGTAAGTATTAGACATTAATATTGTTTGTATTATCTACTAACAAATTATGGATTAATATTTAAAATAATTCCTCCTTCACGTCGTTACGCCCCGCTGTCGTCCAGGCGTGTTGCTTACTGTAGACAACATAATTTTTTTTTTTACTTTGTAATCATTATTTTATTCTAGTTTTACAAAATATGAGATTAATTATAAATACTTACCTACATGATTATGTTACGTACCAACATAATAGATACTTATAAATAATAAGTTATTATAAGTACCATACCAAATTAAGGCATTTAAGTAAGTATTACTTACCTACAAATATATAATAAAATACATACAAGATCGTACAACAAAATAATACAAAAAATACATACATACAAAATACATACCTACTTAATACTTAAACTAATGAAGTACTGACATTTACGCACAGACATTAATCGTGGCACATCACTATTCAACCGCTACATCTATCTATCAGTATCTATAGAACATTTGCTTACACTTGGCATAATGGACAACAAGCGACGTTAGCGCTCTATAGCTTGCTTATGTTTACTCTGAGGTTAGTATCTACTATTTAGTTTGTGGTTTTATTCTATTTGTTGATGTCTTAGGGAGTGTAAGTATTTGTGTCTGCTTGAGTTTTGAAACACTAGGAAATGTGTATTCTGCAAATGTTCCATGGATAATTTTAAATATTGCATGACTAATTTTAGTTCCGGGTACTTTCGCTCTGTAGCCTAAAATAGGCATAAAAATAATTTGACAGCAGACTCTCCAGTGGTGTATATATTAGATTCATATATATTAATATACTCTTGGATTAGATGGATTATAGAGGGCCTAGTTCAAGTTTTACTCAATCAAACCTAAGACTATATAAGTATATTGAGAGTAAATCAAACGCGTCGATCGAACGCGTAAACCACAGATTATAAAGTGGGCGTAAACGTCAATGTGTATGGGTCAGTCGGGGTCAGTGGTTGGTGACATTTACATTGACACCAGCTGACATAATTAAAATAGTAAAATGCAATGCAAATGTATACATATAAATAATAGCAAAAATAAATATGGAAAACTTGGAAAAGTGATGAGAAATTTATAAAATGCAAATAGGAGTTTGTATTAAAAAAAGGTGTGAAATTTTCGTATCGAATATATATCTGTTATGAATAGTTTAAAACAGTCACTAAGTAATTATCAGTACCTACAAAAATATATTTATCAAAAAGTAAAAGTGAGGTCAGTTAATACTTACGTCCCACTTTAATGTTATTAAAAATGTTCGCTTCATCAATTCACGATATTCATGGATCAGTTAAACAAAACACAAAAAAAACGGATATGGATAAGTTTTTGCCCTTTATAATTTTACCTCTTTCACTATTAACAGCTGCAATATCTGGTATATTCACTATAATTGTTATGGTGGTAATTGTTATGGCTGCATTATATGTGCAATCTAGGCCACGGCAAAACAACAGGTAAGATACACTTTTAAATGACAACACTATGAATAATTTGAAATTAAGACTTCAATTAATTAAATAAATGAAAAGAAGCATTGCGTTGTTAAGTCTGACAGAATGTCTACCGAACATTCGTCTACTTTAAGGCCCTGCTCATTTGGAGTTTTCGCCGCAGTGACTTTTTGTTACCAAGTATAGTGCTTATCTATGAAGATATTATAGGAGTGCGCTGACTATGGTCTATTTGTAATGTAATTGTACTGATTTTTACTAAATGTGATACAGTACTTATAACAAAAAAAAATAAAGAATAATAAGAATAAAGAAATTTATTTCAGAATAACAACTTTAGTTTTAGCATATTTCCGTCCCTCACACTAGGCTCTGCCTGTCCTATGGGGGAAGTAACAATTGTATTAAATAATTAAAATAAATTTTAAATACTATGTACATTAATTACAAACAAAAATTAAAACAATATGTTATATATACAAAATAAACAAACGAACAAACAGTAGCATTTGGAAAGAAATAAAAATGATAAAGTTAATTTAAATTTGTGAGATGTGATTGTATGTAATGTATGTGAATGTGTGTGTGCGTGCGTGCGTGCGTGCGTGCGTGCGTGCGTGCGTGCGTGCGTGCGTGCGTGTGTGTGTGTGTGTGTAAAAAATATTGTAAAATCAACCTCATTTAATATTTTTTATAAATTTTTCACAAATAAATATTATTGTCTCTTTGTTTGTTCCTGCTAATCTCCGAAATGGCTTGACCGATTTTGACGGGACTCTCACTTCTAAATAGCTGATGTAATAAGGTGAAAGTTGGGCTACTTTTATTTTAGAAAATAGAAATTATTTATAAGCAGTGTCAGGTACCGCACCATATCTGGCCGCAGCGAAGCGAGAGTGGGTTTAGCTAATAACATATAATACAAAATTTGTATGAAACATTTGCAGGTCACCATTTTTCTTGTCATGGACTCTGTCTTCAGGGATTTATATGTTTACAATATTTGAATTGGGAATAGTATCACTTTTGGAGATAACTCAACTTGAGAATTTCATATTTCTCTTGTTAGTCGCCTGTACCTGCTACTTCTTCTATAAAATGAAAAACATAGCTGATACTGAGTTTGCAACTGAATCATCTAAAGGTATTCAATATAGGTATGTGTTGTAAAATTACTTTATTATGCATATGTAATACCTTCTCTTTAAGGAAAGAAGATTAGCCCCCAGTCTAACTTGGAACATACACATTACAACACTCAAACCATTTAAAATACCTTGGCTTCCAGATCGATAAATCTTACTCGGAAACATTACATCAAGGCAACGACAGATGATAACATCAAGATAAGCCAATTTAAAAAGATGTCACCAAATCCCTGTTATGCAGAATTACACAATACTATACATAATTTTAGGAGACTGATGGGAGGTATAGGGAAATCAATTTGCTGGCTTTTTTCCTGAGAATTGTAATTCCCGAAACCGATCCAATTGTGGTCTGGTTGTGGATATATTATACAAAATAAAACCTAGCATTTCAATTAGACAGGAAATTGCAATTGAAAAAAATAGTGAGTTGCCAGTCCCATTTTCTGTAGACTGCTTAAAAAAAGTTGTAGAAAATTAGTTTATTATTAAAATATAATTTTTTAATACTAATATTTTAATATTAAATTTGATAGGTCAGTATTTAAAGTAAAACGTTTTAGCAAACCATATTAGTTACGTATATAGAGTAATTCTTTAATATTTAACTATTAGTAGGAATATTTCAACTGAAATGAAGATGACATGTATGTTTTAGTTAAATTAACTAAATATTAGCATTTTGTTACATTTCATATATTTTAAGTGTAGTTGTTAACCATAACTTTGTACAAACATGCATTAAGATTATTTTATTTATGTTTTGTTTATTAAGAAATATTAATAATGTGGGCCATGATAAAATGTTTTGATAGAAACAAAATAGGATACAAAGATACTTCTTTGTAATTGTTGTAAAACAAGAAAACTCTAACAACATAAAAATACATCATAAATTTCCACATTTATTAGAATATTCCTAAATTTTAAAAAAATCAATCTATTGATTAGCATTGAAACTTGAAAATATGAGCTAAAGACGAGCATGTATGTAATTATATTGATATTAACTGTCAATACTCTAACCTTTGTAATTATTGTTTGCTTTCTTATAATAATTGATTTCAAAGTATGGCTTTTTTGTTTTCAGCCCTGTGTTAACATCAGATTCCTACTACTGTCAGATATGTCAAATTGAAGTTAATGACCGATTTTTTCATTCAATATGGTATGTAAAAATATTAATTACCTACTTTAAAATAAAAGTTTTGAAAAAATAATGCATTAAGTGGTCCTTTATTATAAAAATTTCAGGTTGAACTGCTGTGTATTAAAACCAAACTACCCATACTATGTGGCCGGGCAGCTATTTGCCTTTTTTACACTTCTGTTTGGTACAAATTTGGGACTAACAACAATATGTCAACCATATAAATTCTATGGACCTTTCCTTTTGCCTGGAAACTGTATGGGAGTATATGATAATATTGAGTAAGTATTTACTAACTACTGGTTAAAATAGTTCTATTATAGTTCTTAAGTTGGTTAATGTTGTCTTCTCTATTTTTAATTTTAAAACTGTAACTATCTTTTTTTTTATGTTGCATACAGTCATGTGTAAAACATGTATCTTTTAAACAATTACAATAACTTGTATTGTAGGTACTAAAGGAATTATGAAATATATATCTAATATTTTTCTCATCATTAATATGTCTTCACAAATGTTCCAAAATTTTATTAATTATCACACAAGCAATAAAATGTCCCAAAAATAGATAATAAGTTTTGATTAGCTACATTTGGAGTAAAAAATATAGACTATAGAATATAGATATAATTATTAACATATTCATATTATTAAAAAAAATTCAGGGACATATGTAGTTATGACAGTTTATATGTGCAAATTTATAATAAACGTTTTTAAAAACATATTGAAACGATTATTTGTATACATATTGAAAAAATAATTAATTTATTGCTATTGCTTTGCTATAATTTATTACTGTGTATGTTTTTCAGAGTGGCATATAATTTTGTGACCTGTGTCTATGGACTAGGTTATTTATTCGTACTAGCATTAGTCTTACTGCAGCAGTTTTTCATCTATATTCCCAAATACAGTGGTAAGTGAAGATACTGTTGTAATCAGTTATTTATAAATTGATAATCATTTAGAAATTTAGATATTAAAGTAAAGCCTAAAAGGGCGCTTTCTTCCTCGTGAGAAATTGCCCCCTTCATACTAATACAAATGACAGTTATAAATATTATATAGCCATAAATCTAATGGTCTAAGATTCGAAGAGAAGTCTTGCTTCACCTATCTGTTTACCAGATGAAAAGTATATTTTATTAATAATTATTATTTATAAGAAAATAAATAAGAAAAAAATAATACGATTGTATTGCCTATTTAAAATTTAAAATCGGTCCAGTAGTTTTTGAATTTACAAACAAAAATTCCAATTTTTGAAACAAACGAAGTGGCCGGCACTAACTAGTAAAATGTAAATACACCTTAAATAATGAATAGGACTAAAGTGCCCTTAAGTATTCATCTACCTTAAAGTATCATAATTTTCTTTTCTTTTTTCAGCACCACAATGGAGGAAGCTCGGGAAAATATTGAAGATTTCAAATTGAAAATTCCATAATATGTTAATTTAATTACTTAACTACTAATAATTGTAAAAATTAATAGGTACCTCAAATATTGTTTAAATTAGTCGATTACGCTAGTACATTTGAGCTTTAAAATAACTTATTTTGCGCTTAAAGTAATTCACGTATTACTTCAAGTAATTTGTCGCTTTGTGTTATTTGTTAGGCTGAATTTACACGTGTCGAATTTCTTAGCGTTTACTGATCAGATGTTGGCTGTTAGTTTTTAAAAATATGGGCCACGAACACCTACTACACTCGTACATAGAATGTCTGATGTATTCTTAATTTTATAAAAAAATATATTTTAAACTAAAAATTATACAAAACATATAAAAATAACATAGGTAGAATATATCAGCTTTGTCAAACCAAAATCTGCTATGTGCAAGAAGTATACTTTTGATATATCGACAAAAGTTTTCCTGAGAAATTTTACATAATTGTTTATTTCAAAAAAAAAAGTACATTATTTGAAATCTAGGTTAATTATTTATTCAATAACCCTAAGTATTTGTCTTTTAGACATGAAAATTTAGTAGTTTATTTATTAATTTGATAATAGATTAAATTTTGCACATAACAGCTTCTAGCTGCTACACATAATATTTTATCAAGAGGTCGTAGTTCGACAAGTATCTCATAAGCACTTGTCAGTTTTTTTATACAATAGCTAAGGCAGTGAACTATCCACTAAAGTCAAAATGTTGGAATATGGAAAAAAAATTACAACGACGATATATTATATATTTTGAAAACTATAAAAATTGTGTGGCGCTTAGCGATTTATTTGGCGATAAGCAGCACGATGTAAATCGGCCTTTAGCACTATTTTTTATTTCCTTTATATTTATATTTTTTATTTAGTTTTTATGTTCATATATTTTATATTTTGTTGTGATCTCGACTGATTATTAATTTTAACTGGGTAATTTTAAGCATTCTTTTTTGTGTGTATGTTACTATTACATGCAGTGAGTTTGTTAATGCTTTAATGAATGGCCAGCTTAAATAGTAATTAGGTGTTCCCTAACTCTAAGTGTCCGTTGGTGAAAACGTGCTTCTGCACGTGTTTTACAATTACACTTAGTTTTTTTTTAAAATATTTTACAGAAGTAATCAAAATTGATTAAAAGAGGCTTAGAAATCTTAGCATTCCAACTTTTTCATAATAATCAATTTAATAATGTATACCTATTTTTAAACTAATTATTTAGCATATTTTGTGTGTATTATAATGGTTATTGATCACTTTTAAAGTACATATTTATTTAATAAAAAAAAATATAACCAATGAACGCTAGTTGGAAATTAAAGGGAAAAATCTTTATTAATTTACAAAATTAACACTTATATACATTGTACAATTTTTCATCATACTACCTATATAAAATGTCACAATTACTATACCAAGATAATAGGTATAGTAATTTTCACTGACATAGATTAAAAGTTAATTTGTGTTGCCTATTTAATTGAAAAAAAAAAAAAAAATCTAGTTTATAACGTAATTATATTCGCTATTGATTTTACAAATTATATTTTGTTTAGCATTATTTGCAGCAGTGTGTACATATACAGGGTGGAAAAATAAGTCGGGCCCTGGAGGGAAACTACCTTAAATCCTTAAGTTAGCTCATTTTACATAACGGAGACATTCCTTTATTTTTAAAAAGAAACAAAACTGCATTCAAAGATTTTCTAAAACTCGCTTGGCTCGCCCGGGACTCGAACCAACTAAATTAAAAAAAAAAACAAACACTCGCTATTTTATTATACTAATCGATAGGATTATTGGATACTAATCGATAGTATGGAACCTGTTGGTAGGATATATGAAAAAGTTTTTTCAAAATGAGAACAACATTCTTCCGGCTGACATTCCAACATTAGCTTCTCTGAAGACTTCATTACTTCGTACAAGATACAGGTATTTAAATGTTCCAAAAGGAAAATTTAAAAATTTAAGCGAAATAATGATACCTGAACAAATTGTAAAATCGTTTTTCGTCTATGATGACAGTTCTGAAGACAAAATTTTAATTTTTGCATCAACCACAGCACTAAATATTAGTACACATATAAATACTTGGTTCGGCGATGGTACTTTTAAAGTAACACCAAAGCCTTTTTTTCAAATGTATACGCTACTGGCAGACTTGAGTTCCGATCCTGAAAATACTCATTTTGTACCTCTCATTTATACTTTACCAGACAAATCACAAAAAACTTATGAAAGATTATTCAGTATTTTAAAACTACAGCTAAAAATTAAAATTGATACTTATAAATGTGATTACGAGATCGCAGTTATCAATGCTATTAAGAAGTGTTATTACAACATTAATATAAGGATGCTACTTTCATTATATGAAAGCAATTTGGAAAAAATCTAATGAAATTGGATATTCCAAAACTTCAATAGGTAATTACATTACAAAATTATTCGTTCGCCTCGCACTTTTACCCCCAATGACTATTCCTGAGGGTTATAGGTGGATTTGTGATAAAGCGGAAGATTCTGACATTGAACTATTTTCAAAATTTAATGTGTATTTCACTAAAGAATGGCTGTCAAAAATTAATGGGGAGTTATTTAGTTGCTATGGAGAAAAATATAGAACGACAAATTCTATAGAGCGATGGCACCATCGTATTAATACTAAAATTAATACAAATTGTTCTTTATATTATTTTTTACAATTATTAAAAAAAGAAGTTGATTATCAGGACAAAAAAATTAAACAGGGTGAAGTTCATTATAATGATAAAAAAAGACGCACAAAAGATTTAAAACGAGAGATCCAAATTAACAATATCATTGCAGATCTTTTAAATAGTTCGATTTCGCCATTCAAATGTTTGGAGTTATTGGCTGATGTAGTATAAACAGATAGACTAAATTTTATAGGTTTTTTTTTGTTTGAAATCTAACTAGTTCGAAGTAGTTTTTATATAATTTGTTCAGCCGTTTAAAGATCATCAGCTAATTTCCTAGTTGAAGAAGGGATCACACTAACTTCCACAGGATCGATTGATTTGTAATTTGGTGTACTGTTACATCGGTGGTATTTCCACACCACTGATGACGGTGGCAACCTTGACTTGATTCTGCAGCATCAAATAGTGTGCGGGATGGGATACCCAACTCTTCCGCAACTTACAGCAGATGTAGTGTGTTGGGCTCATTTGAATGGTCTCAACAGAATGCCAGGGATTAGTTTATAATTTTTAATTACAGCTTGTAAGCCTAGTTTATCTTTCATTAAGCTCTGGTGTAGTTATAAGAAGAACAACCTGTTATTTTTTAATTAATTTAAAAAAAATGTATTATAAGAAAAAATTTCTTTTTATCATCATGAGTAGGTTTTTCTGTAAGAGAAATGTTGCATTATTGTTTGTTGTATTATTATTAGATTATATTTATTTTAAAATTGATTTATTGTAATTAATTAACTTTAATAAAATTCGAATAACAATTTATGTTTGATTGTACTCTGACGAGTTGAAACTCTGACGAGATGGGACCAAACCTTTTCTGAAACACTAATTTATTGTTCAACAGTGAAAAAATGTGGTCATCCGAAAGCCATTACGAAGACAATTTTTTCTTAGTTTCCCTATTGAAAACGCCAACCAAACATAGCCATTATTTTTTGGGCGTGGGCTACGAATAAATAATACTCAGGAACTCTAACTCGGAACAAATTCTACACAAAAAGTGGCCGTACGTGGAAACAAAACGACGTATATTCAAAATACCAATCAATTAAAAGGTTATTAATACACATGCCTAGTGATTGGTTTAAATTCAGAACGAGAGCAGGGATTGGTTCGCGCGCGTGCTGCAATGTCGGATGGTAGGCATTTGTCATAGCGGCGTGGACGATGTTATGCTATAAGTGAAAAAGACTAAGTCAATAATAAAACAATATTTTTTGTACTTAATTATAATTATTTGTTGTTTATTAAATACGAATGGATTCTAAAGTATTTAAATAGAAGTATGTATGTAATCATTTTATTGCACAAAATTATAAACTTTACCATTTATAATATTTTTTGTTTTATAAGCTATTAATTTGATTTTTTTATTTAATTAATATTTTCTTAATGAGACGTGAGAGAATTATTTCATGATTTTTTCCGTACTAAAGCTTCATTCCTAAAGCTATAAGAAATGTCACACACACACACACACACATATATATATGTGTGTGTGTCATTTCTTATATGCAGTGTGGAAAAATAAGTCGGGCCCTGGAGGGAAACTACCTTAAATCCTTAAGTTGGCTCATTTTACATAAAGGAGACATTCCTTTATTTTTAAAAAGAAACAAAACTGCGTTCAAAGATTTTCTGAAACTAGCTTGCCTCGCCCGGGACTCGAGCCAACTAAAATTAAAAAAAACAAACACTCGCTATTTTATTATACTAATCGATAGGATTATTATTCTGGATAAAATTTCTCTAACAAACATTTGGTCTTAAAAATAAAAATGATCGTAGAATCTAACATTAACTTTATTTTATTATCAATTTGTTACACTTAAACTATTTAACTGATAAATTGCACGAAATGAGCCCCCTCGTTCCGGATACACAAATTTAGTCTGCGTTGAAATCCATTTCTTGTAGCCTTCAGCACAGTGTTGTGGTGTATGCCCCTAATAACATTTTCTACCGCAACCCTTAGCACTTGCACGGTTTCATAAATAACATTTTTTACATGACCCCATAAAAAGAAGTCCCGGTTCGAGTCCCGGGCGAGGCAAGCGAGTTTTAGATAATCTTTAAATGCAGTTTTGTTTCTTTTTAATAATAAAGGAATGTCTCCTTTATGTAAAATGAGCCAACTTAAGGATTTAAGGTAGTTTTCCTCCAGAGCCCGACTTAATTTTCCACACTGTATATATATATATATATATACAATGTATATTCTTGATAAATATACATTTTATCAGGAAGAAAAAAGAACCTACTGAATAAAGTCAAAAATTGACTGACTTCATTTTGCATAATATTGACCATCCCCGATTTAATAGCGTATTTGAACATTTTTGATTATAATTATAATTTAGCGACTATTTACGAGTGAAAAGTGATCCCTGAACAGTTAAATCTCGTATGGCTCTTGCACCACTTCACAACTCAACCTGGCATGATGATTATAACTGATTTACATTGATAAAAACGAAAACGTACACGAAGATTTGACGTGTGCTCTCTTGCAAGAAAAATGTCCGACTAGTGGAGCGCTGTACACAATTTTTAAGCCCCGCCTACTTGTACACAACTTTCGTTGGGTCATTTTTTGAGCGCAGTTACATTTCCTGAGTATTATTTATTCGTAGGGCGTGGGCAACTATATTTGGGTATTGTGTCCTAGATATGGACTTATAAACTTCCAATTTGCTGGTGTTAAGAAATAGTTGCTTTCTTTATTTTTGGTTTTGCTCATACATTCCGCACTCGCGAAAGTTGTTGTTTTATGAGAGCCCACTTCCAATGAGAATGAAATTTCTAATACGAAAACTTCACTTGATTTTTGTTTGATGGTTGCGGGCCGGATTTCAACGCTTCACGGGCCGGAAGTGGCCCGCGGGCCGTAGTTTCCCCATCCCTTGGGTATCCAAGAGTAAACGATAAAATATTAATTTTGTGACTAAGGAGTAAACTGAAAATTTAGATATTCTTGATATTTTTTGCATATTATATACTAATAGTGAAACAACTCCTTTGCCGCAAATAATATTTGTGAGTTTATGATTAATGTAATCTACCAATAATGTCTACATTTAAAAATGGTAAAAAAAAACAGTGTTCTGTTGATCTATTATAGTGAACGCAAACGCTCCTGGCACACTGTGCCATAACTCATTCGAGCACTAGGGTTGTTCATGTTCCGCACGCATTGTCGATACTATGTGTTGCTGTTAGTATGAATATGATGTTTCATATTTTAAATTGTGTATCATTTTAGGCTGTGGATTTTGTTAAGTAAATAAATAAATATGTTAAGGTAAAACATGGAGAAAATAAAACCATAATAGTAATAGAAATCTGTTGACATGACCTTTATTTATAAAATAGATATTGCCGCTATTTAAGTAACTATAATAAATATATGAACGAAAAATTATGTTACGAAAGTTATATGTAATTAGAAAAAAATAATTAATTTTTCCTAACACATCACAGTAACTTAGATAAGACATCGTTTATTAAGATAAGTTTCATTAAGCCAGCTAACAATAACATTTGATATCTTTGAATGCTTCTTATGTAATCTTAAACCGAGAATGTCATGTTTTTAAATTATTACCTAGATTATAATATAGTGCACATAATAGAAGGCTATATTATATTATATAAACCAATCAATTAAGTTATACAATATATTCGTAAAATAATCATGTTAGCTTGTGTTTACGGTTTTTTTATATTGCCGATTTATTGAATAAAAAATTAATAAAATCAAATACCTACATTGCGGTTTTTTTTTAATGTAGAAAACTTTAAACTGGCTGACGGTCCAATAGTATCCACAGCACTATGCCCATAGGTACCATAAATTACATAGAACGCGACTCCACAAGGTAAAGTATTCATGGTTCAGGTTTTATAATAAAGATAATCAGACCTTTATTTATAAATAAATTTTAAAGTGTAATCAAAACCAAAGTGTTAAAATAGCTGATTGTCTATTTAGGCGACATTGAAGCCTGGATTTAAACGATTCTGAGCTCATACTATGTTTGGTATTGTACCCATATAATGTGATTTGTGTACAATAATTGTAAAGATGACCAAAATAAGATTTGGTCCCATATCGTCAGTTTCAACTCGTCAGAGTTTCATTTGGTCAGTGTACAATCAAACATATCTGAATTATATTCAAATTTTATTCAAGTGAATTAATTACAATAAATCGATTTTAAAATTAAAATAAAACTAATAACTGCAACATTTCTTGTACAGAAACACCTTCTCATGGCGATAAAAAGAAAATTTTACTTGTTATACATTTTTTGTTCTTTGTAAATTAATTAAATAAATAACAGGTTGTTCTTATAAATAAACTACACCAGAGCTCAATGAGCCCAACAAGCTACATCTGCTGTAAGTTGCTGAAGAGTTGGGTATTTCGCAGACTACTTGATGCTGTAGAATCAAGTCAACGTTACCATGTCATGGACATACCACCAAGTAACAGTACACCAAATTACAAATCAATCGAATTTGTGGAAGTTAGTGATATCCCTTCTTCAACTAGGAAATGAGCTGATGATCTTCAAACAGCTGAACAAATCTTCATAAATTATAAGAAAACTACTTCGAACTAATTAGATTTCAAACAAAAAAAACTATCAAACTTGGTCTACGAGTTATTTTAAAATTGATTTATTGTAATTAATTTAATAAAATTTGAATTATAATTTGTTTGATTGTACACTGACCAAATGAAACTTTGACGATTCGAAACTCAAGTCTGACGATTTGAAACTAACGATATGGGATCAAACCAAAAATAATGGTTTTTTTTATCAGGATCTTGGCTTTTTTCCCTGAAACCTTAGGTAATACCATGTAATACTTAGGATATTTCGATTTTCTTAGGATACTTACTTAGGTTCGATTACTTTAGGTTCTTACACTTATATAAACTAAAAGGTGTTTTCCTATAAGGTTATGGTAAATATACAATAAACTTAGTTTAATGTAATGTTAATTATTAGTTTACTGCTTTAGTAGGTATCCACAATCAAATTTCACGAAAATTTGAAACTCAACCACAAATGTCTTACGTCTAAAACACATATTTTAGTACCTATATTGCCATATTTAACATATATAGATAAAAGAAATTATCTCTTTATATATATAATACCTGGAAATACATAGTTATAAAAATCAATAACCGAACTCGGTATACCTACTCCCCATCTTTTTTATTTAGCTTAGGGCAAGGCAAGCAGATTCCTATTCCTACTACCTATGTAAAATATTCACGACAAAAATTTTATAATCACAAACATTATATTTTTAATCCTCGGGTGGTACATAGTCCGGAACCACTTGTAACACCCTTTCTCTCCATTTTGATTTTCTGGCTTCTTGTTCTCTCCATAGAGCGTTCAAAGCAGGTAACGCTCTCCAGTACGTGAAAGTTTTGAACAACAAATTGCTGCAACATTAAAAAATGTTACAATCTCATACCAATCAAACCATGAATCAAATACAATTCGTAAAATTGACAACCCCAAAAAAATCCTGGCAAGAGTGGCCAGGTTTCGGCACTATGGTGATAGGACTATGTTATGTTTCATCACTGGTAGGACGCACTGATTATAGATATAGATACCCCTTTAGTCAGATATCGCTTAAAACATCACATATAAGCTAAAACAATACTTTTTACAATTAACTACAGATAAATATAATTTTTAACAGCAAAATTTACTTATTATCGTAGATTAAATTTTAAACGCTAAAATTCTAAAGTAATTTATTGAAGAATCGAAAGTATGTTTGAGCGTCAACAAAAGGTTTATTCAAGCGTAATAATATATTTATATTATCTGTCTGCATATATTTTTAATAAATATATCTGATATCTGAATGTATATATTTTAAATATTTTTTTAATATGAACATGGTTTGCGGTAAAACTCTAATGAGTTTGTGTTTACACCTTTGTTAAACCAAATGTAACATAATGTTGTAAAAAAATACAAAGATTAAAAAAGAGATTAGGTAAATATACATAAACCTATGTAAAGTAAATATTTTGTAGTATTTTCCTGTTCATGAAAATTATAATAAATATTTTAGGTACATATTTAAAACTCACCAATTATGATATAGTATTGCTTTTTGCCATTTAACTTCATATTCTTTTTTTGTAATTTGTACTCCCTCGCGGAACATCCTAAATGCCAATTGCGTTACATACAAATCGTAGTAGTCGTCCGCCACTTGTTTCTTCAATATAAATTGGTAATGATGCTGTAAGAAAAGTATTATCAGCTATTAAAATAAGAACGATTCTCTACGAATAATAGTAAATTATTATAAATATATGATACAACTAGCTGTGCCCGTGATTTCGTACGCGCTTTAGTTCGTTTTTGAAAATCCCACCGGAACCTAACATTTTTCCAGGCTAAAAAGTATCCTATATGTTAATCCAGGTAATAAACTATATGTGTGCCAAATTTCATCCAAATCCGTTCAGTCGTTTTTGCGTGATTGAGTAACGAACATACAAGCTTTCGCATTAATAATATTAGTAGGATTACAGTCCGCAAACCATCATGTGTATTGTAGTTTTATTACCTCTTTAAACTTGCTAAAGACTCTTCTCAATATCTTTTTTCTGTTAAAATCTTCGGCTTTATAGTTTCTTTCAAACCACATGTCCTCTGTGTACCACATCCAATTTAAAAATACATTTTTCTTCAGTTGAAACGTATACTGCGCCTTGGCCTTCTCAGTGTTGTCCCTTTTTATCTTTAAAAGTCTTCTCAGTGGTCGTATCCCATATTTCATCATTAAATTTTTCTCGAAATGTAAATCTGCCATCACTATTAACGCTCTCATTCGTTCAATGTGTTGTTTCTTTCTAATGTTCTCAATTTTTTCCCTTTTTCTCTTCTCGCGTAATTCTTTAACAATCCTCTGTTTCTCTTCTTTGTCCATTTCTGCTTTCGCTATTTCGGCCTAAAATTTCGTTTTTCTTAATCAATAATTACTCATTATCATTTAAATATATTTTATAGAAAATCTGTAAAAAAAAAATTGTATTAATATAACCTGTTGTTTGTTTCTTATTCGTACTTCTTCCAACTGTCGACGTCTTTCCCTGATCATGGCGTGTTTCTCTTCCCTTTCTCGAGCACGTTTCTCCATTCTTTGTAAAAATTGTGGCACTTTTAAGCAGTGAAGAACTAATGATGGTTCTGAAATTTTAAGGTTTTCTAAGTATTTTGAAATTAATTTAAAAAAAGTAATTTTATATAGAAATAATAATATGTTTTACATTAGAACCTATGACTTTACCAGTTAATTCTTTTTACCTTCTATTTCCGGAATTTTTAAATCGTTCGTCATACATTTGATTTTTGGTTTCAAGTGTCTGTCGATTTCGAAATACGTTCTGCGAACCTCTTCCCTCATTTCATCAACTGATTGCTGAGAAGCTTCAATAATTTTATTGTATTTCAATTCTTCGATAACTCTTTTCTGTTCCTCCAATTTAGCTCTTTGGAGTGCGATTATATGCTTCTGCATCTTATACCTAAAATGTATTTAATTTAACAAAAAAATATATTTAAAAATAAGTATTAAAGATCCTGTAATTTAGATACCTGTGGTGGTAAGTCTTATAATCTCGTACATTCTTTTTTACATTCTTACATTCTTGGGTCATTACATTCTTTTTCTGTTCAAGCTTCTCCAGAAAATTGCATAATGTTTCATGTCTCTGTCGCGAAATAAATTCTTTTCTCTTGTCTACATATTTCTGCCATTTTTGTACATATTTTCGCAATAAGTATTTATGACGTTCAGTAATTTGTATTCGCATTGGAATTATATTTAAAATATTTGATATTTCTTTATTTGAAACAGGATTCGAGGACAGAACTAAATCTTCAGAATCATTGATATTAATATTTAGATCTGTCTCTGTAGCATCTTCTTTTATGTTGTCATCTATGGGACGCGATAAAGCCATATTTATAATTAGGTCCTGTAATTCGCTTACTTGAAATTCAGAAGTTGATTTGTATATTGTAGAGTCGTTTTTAACAACTTCTTCGAAGCCGTTTTTTTCTACTTGATTGGTTACTTTTACATTAAAGGGGGTCTTATGATGTTCCGTAATATTATTTTTATTATTAAACTGTTTTCTATCTGTGGAGACATTGTCTATTTCATTGACATTAAGATATTCAATACCTTTTTTCTCAGGTTTGCTTTTTATTTTAAATTCGCTATCATTATGGATAACAAAATCACTCACGTCTTCAGAAAGATCGTGGACGTTAAAGTCTATTTCATGTTTCAAATCTCGTAGTAGTAAAGCGTTATTTCGGTGCATTTCTTTAAGAACATTCTTATTTTGCGATCTTTTCAAAAATTTTTGACCCTTGAGATTCATCACTCTATAAAATTATTTAATATCCTGAAATATTGAATTTTATAAAAATATTATGATATAATAAGAAAATTCTGTTTAATCAGAGCAATCGGTTTATTTCATTTTTTGGGAAAAGATTTCTAGTTTTCCAATACACGCAGGCTTCATTACTTCCTTCTTTGCGATGCTTTCCTTCATCTTTAGAGTAAGATTAGTGTACCTATATAGGTATTTCTTTCAATAAGTTTGCAAGGATAGCCTAGCCCTTTATACATTTAGGGGCTACTGTTGAGGTAAGAAAATCTTGTTGAGGTTAAGGCAAATTTGCATTACTTACCACTATTCACAAGTAGGTATAATAATTAACAGTAACATGTTAATTAGGTACCTATTACCAATCTGCAACTCGCAAGCATAGAGGGTAGGATACGGGTAGGAATCGTACTATCTATGTTCGCAAGGCGTTCATTACAAATTGACGTAGTAAAAAGAACTGAATCCAACTGAATTTCTAGCTAGGTTCATAATTAAAGCATTCACGTTGCTATGCTATTGTTTTATCAATATATAATTTTATATAAAAGACGCAATCTTAGTTTATAAAAAATGTACCTAATACAGGTTATAATTTTTCGATTTTACTTTAGTACACAAATAATGTATGTTAGAATAAATTTTACCAAAATCCCTATGAAAATCCCAAATTTTAAATTATTCCGCTCTAGAGCGAATACACAGAACACTATATACGTAATATATTCTTTGTTTCTCTTTTGGTCTTTGATCACAGAATACTTATAATTATACACTTTGTGGCCTCATCTTTTCAAAGATAGTGACATTTTCGTAATAACTGCCTAGTGTTGGGTAGGACACGACTTGAAAAAGAGTTTGTAAGAGTAGCCTCTTTTTTCTACTGAGCCAGTACAATGTCCTACTTCAAATGAGGCGAGGCGTACAGCGTATTAGTATAGTTTACTTACCGCGACCACAGAGTGCCTTGCCTAGAAGTTTGTGGGTACTTACTCTGTGACGCGGACTCGACGACCGCGACATAAAATTTTAGAATAATATGCTTTAGTTATTATTCTATGGGTAGTACACTTTGAAATGTTGAGCTACTATATATATATTTGAGCTGCAAGTTAAATTTGGATAGTCTGTTCGGAAAGGAATTGGAATTAGCTGTAGTTTGATAAGTTTTACCTCATCCTGATATGTTTTTATGTAAAAATTACTAAAAACAACACAATGCAAAGCTGTAGCTGTAATTGCAAAGTTTCTATTATAAAATGATTGTAAATCATAATGTAGGTAAGTTTACTTTCGCCACGATTCAACAATGAGAATTATAAACTCATACTAGTGCCACTGTTTTATTGACTTAAGCATATTCTTTCCATGAAACTCCAATGTCATTTCTCTGTCTGTATGTCATAATGTCATTGTCAAGTCAATTTGTTAAATGAATTAATGTCATAACAAAGAATTCGAATATCGCGAAAATGTTTATTTGGTGAAATTGAATTAATTTCAGAACTTTTGTAAATAAATGTATCTTCCTCTTCATTATGAAGCTAGTAAATCATATTTCCTCAAAATTAGAGTCACGAAATTATGTTATTTCACGATTTCGTTACCGTTGTTGGCGTTTCTTTCTTGCCTGTGGTTAACTTTGTATAAGGATTTTGAGCATGCAAATAATACACATTGTAAAGTCCCTAATCTCCTTCCATCTATATCCGCATCTATAGGCAATTACGAACCACAAATTACAATATGGAAAACGTGCATTTACGTTCATACTCCATTCAGATTCATAATAATCTATATGAGATGGCGATACTACACGGAAGTGATTTCAAAGAACCTGAAAGTTATTATAAACCTTGCAGTGTTTTTAAATGTAGTCGAAAATGTATCTTTATTGGGTTTGACTTATTGGACGTCATCTCAATATTACCGTGAGTATCTGTTTTACATTTATAATAAAATAAAGCAGGGCTCGGTGGGGCACTGACTCACCACAAGCTTGCACAAACATATAAGTCAATCAGGGGATTGACTATGAGCAAGATATCTTTATCTTATTTATCTTTTCAGTTGGCTCTGGTCCGGATCTGGCAAGTAGTGGCAGAGCACAGTGTGTTTTGCAATAATTTTGGCAGTAAACATTTCCTTACATAAGATCAGTGTGTAATAAACAGCACAAGTGGTTTTGTGTTTCATTGAGTAAGTAAGAGGAATGCCAGAACCCATTTCGCTATCTTTTCCTAATCCCTTATCCTTAATCCTATGGTTGGCTGGCAACACACTTGCAGCAACTATGGCATTGCTTGTGTTATAGTGTTAATTGTATGCCTGTTGCATTTAGCTAAATTTTAGATATAAATCATTTAATTCTTTTTTTTTCAGCATACCATGAAGTCTGCTTTGAAACATTTATTGGTGCCTCATTAATTTACATGTTCTTTACATGTTTAATGTTGTCGAAGTATAGAAGAAGCCATAATCAAACAAAATTAGAAAAATATTCATTGAATGTAAAGTGGAAAGCATTTTTCTTAAATGTTTTATCCTTTGCATCAGCTGCATTCTTCTTCGTTAGACATAATACACAATGTGAGCCTTACGGTAAGAATGTATATTAATATAATTTTTACCTAAAACTAACGTATAATAATGTTTTTACCCCTCTAATGTTTGAATTTATATGCAGAGCTCTATAGCTGTAAAATAAAAGAATATATATGGTCCACTAGTTTTGGAGTTAATTCACTTGAAGATAATAGGCAACTGGCATCTCCCTGTCTGTGTGTTCTTATTATATGCAATAATTTTTATAGAGCCAAAACCTATATAGTCCTTGTTATGGTACAGAAAGTAATATTTGGCTAGTGGCAGTTACTGACTCAATCTCCATTGTTGCTATTGCAGTTGTCGCTTGAAGAAATGTTTCTGTCAGCTTACCCTTTTTTGCACTGATATGTCTTGCAGCTCTTCAGCATTATAAAATTAAGACCTTGGCAAGTGTTTTCAATATTGTATGCTGTTTCCAAGCCTATTTGGTAACCCCCGACGCCCGAAGCAAAAGAAGGGTGCTCATTGTAGCTCCCATATGGATGGACCAATTTGATCCATTTTTTTTATATTTGAAACTGACATGATCGAGATGGTTCTTAGCTATGACTTATGAAGATCTCTTCAGGCGTTTGAAGATTGTCAACCCATTTCCTAGTCGATGAAGGGGTCTCTAACTGCTGATTGATGTGAAATTTGGTATCAGTGGTATTTCTATGACACGGTAACCTTGGACTCTAAAGAAAGTCAAGGGGGGTTAGTTTATCATTTTTAATTATAACTTGTTAGTTCTAAACATTCTTTGACAATTCCTCTTGACACCCAGGTTCTTTTTTTGTTGTTAAATATGGTTCGTTTTTTTGTTATCTATGATATAGCATCTGGTTTCTACATTAAAAGACCTTGGTTAAATATAAGTGTGATAAGAAGTGCTGTTTATATATGATCCTAGATAAATCCTTAAATCAATATATTGACTACTAGTTGAACCCAGCCACGCTCCGCTGTGGCTCAGTCAGCAATGTTCCATGGTGTCCATAACAACAGTCAACATATGAAAATTATGTTTTTTTTTTTTATAAAAAAATTGGTATTCGTTGGAATTTTGGAAAAAAAGTATATAAGATCATTCCTCTGTTTAAATGCAATGTTGTGTAAAAATTTCAAGTCAATCCGTCGTCTAGCTTTCGAGTTTTTGAGTGTTAGTTTGTTTATTACTCAAATTGTTTATTACTTTGACAGACATTTTTTGATGGAAAATATAATTTATGATTTTTGTTTCAGTTTACTCAATGTTTGGATTTTCCGAATACCTTGGCGTGATAAGCAACATAACATTTCATTTGACAACTATATATGATATTCAAGTTCAATATGTTTATTTTTCTATAAACGGTATTTATTTTAAATAACTAAATTCAAACAAACTGCAGGCATATTAAAATTACAAGAAAAGTTTATTTATCTGTTGCAGTTACTTAATCTATTAATTATTAACCATGACTTTAGTAATAAGAGTACTTTTTATAACTTTTTGTATCAAAATAAACAATTATATTGTTTGCAAAAGTTTAATATATTTTTAAATAAACCTAAAGCCATAAAAAAAATTAAAGCATTCCACTAATTAAGAATTTTATAATGTAATTGGGAATAACAGAGTAAATAGAATATAACTTTCAATAAACGTTTACAAAAATATAACATGAAAAATATTAATTTTTAAATTTATATAAAGGGAAAAATTTAAAATTGTATTACATTTTACATATATTATATAATGATACAAATCATTTGTGGAAATGACTAGGCATTTATTATAAATCTTTTAAGACCTTACATCACTACAAAGAGCCTTGCTTAGTACTAATAGTCAAGTTACTAGCTTATTGACTATTCCTAATGAACAGACATATAGCATATCGTCGTTGTCAAACAAAAATCTGCTATGTGCAAAAAGTATACTTTTGAGATACACAATATTGACAAAAAAGTTATCCTGAAAATTTTCACATGAAGGATTATTTTAAAAATAATAATATTTTATTTGAAACTTATAGTTATACGTAAACTTATTTGTTCTTTGAAAATAATAATAATTTATTTATTAATTTGATAACAGATTAAATTTTGCAAATAATCAGATTCCAGCTGCTGTACATAGCATATTTTATTAAGAGGTCTTAGTTCGACAAATAGTGCTCATCATAAGCACTTTTAGCTATTTTTTTATACAGTAGATAAGACAGTACTATTCACTATGTTCAAAATGTTGGAATCTCATTAAGGTGTAAAGCAGATTTTGTTAAGTAAATAAATAAATATGTTAAGGTAAAACATGGAGAAAATAAAACCATAATAGTAATAGAAATCTGTTGACATGACCTTTATTTATAAAATAGATATTGCCGCTATTTAAGTAACTATAATAAATATATGAACGAAAAATTATGTTACGAAAGTTATATGTAATTAGAAAAAAATAATTAATTTTTCCTAACACATCACAGTAACTTAGATAAGACATCGTTTATTAAGATAAGTTTCATTAAGCCAGCTAACAATAACATTTGATATCTTTGAATGCTTCTTATGTAATCTTAAACCGAGAATGTCATGTTTTTAAATTATTACCTAGATTATAATATAGTGCACATAATAGAAGGCTATATTATATTATATAAACCAATCAATTAAGTTATACAATATATTCGTAAAATAATCATGTTAGCTTGTGTTTACGGTTTTTTTATATTGCCGATTTATTGAATAAAAAATTAATAAAATCAAATACCTACATTGCGGTTTTTTTTTAATGTAGAAAACTTTAAACTGGCTGACGGTCCAATAGTATCCACAGCACTATGCCCATAGGTACCATAAATTACATAGAACGCGACTCCACAAGGTAAAGTATTCATGGTTCAGGTTTTATAATAAAGATAATCAGACCTTTATTTATAAATAAATTTTAAAGTGTAATCAAAACCAAAGTGTTAAAATAGCTGATTGTCTATTTAGGCGACATTGAAGCCTGGATTTAAACGATTCTGAGCTCATACTATGTTTGGTATTGTACCCATATAATGTGATTTGTGTACAATAATTGTAAAGATGACCAAAATAAGATTTGGTCCCATATCGTCAGTTTCAACTCGTCAGAGTTTCATTTGGTCAGTGTACAATCAAACATATCTGAATTATATTCAAATTTTATTCAAGTGAATTAATTACAATAAATCGATTTTAAAATTAAAATAAAACTAATAACTGCAACATTTCTTGTACAGAAACACCTTCTCATGGCGATAAAAAGAAAATTTTACTTGTTATACATTTTTTGTTCTTTGTAAATTAATTAAATAAATAACAGGTTGTTCTTATAAATAAACTACACCAGAGCTCAATGAGCCCAACAAGCTACATCTGCTGTAAGTTGCTGAAGAGTTGGGTATTTCGCAGACTACTTGATGCTGTAGAATCAAGTCAACGTTACCATGTCATGGACATACCACCAAGTAACAGTACACCAAATTACAAATCAATCGAATTTGTGGAAGTTAGTGATATCCCTTCTTCAACTAGGAAATGAGCTGATGATCTTCAAACAGCTGAACAAATCTTCATAAATTATAAGAAAACTACTTCGAACTAATTAGATTTCAAACAAAAAAAACTATCAAACTTGGTCTACGAGTTATTTTAAAATTGATTTATTGTAATTAATTTAATAAAATTTGAATTATAATTTGTTTGATTGTACACTGACCAAATGAAACTTTGACGATTCGAAACTCAAGTCTGACGATTTGAAACTAACGATATGGGATCAAACCAAAAATAATGGTTTTTTTTATCAGGATCTTGGCTTTTTTCCCTGAAACCTTAGGTAATACCATGTAATACTTAGGATATTTCGATTTTCTTAGGATACTTACTTAGGTTCGATTACTTTAGGTTCTTACACTTATATAAACTAAAAGGTGTTTTCCTATAAGGTTATGGTAAATATACAATAAACTTAGTTTAATGTAATGTTAATTATTAGTTTACTGCTTTAGTAGGTATCCACAATCAAATTTCACGAAAATTTGAAACTCAACCACAAATGTCTTACGTCTAAAACACATATTTTAGTACCTATATTGCCATATTTAACATATATAGATAAAAGAAATTATCTCTTTATATATATAATACCTGGAAATACATAGTTATAAAAATCAATAACCGAACTCGGTATACCTACTCCCCATCTTTTTTATTTAGCTTAGGGCAAGGCAAGCAGATTCCTATTCCTACTACCTATGTAAAATATTCACGACAAAAATTTTATAATCACAAACATTATATTTTTAATCCTCGGGTGGTACATAGTCCGGAACCACTTGTAACACCCTTTCTCTCCATTTTGATTTTCTGGCTTCTTGTTCTCTCCATAGAGCGTTCAAAGCAGGTAACGCTCTCCAGTACGTGAAAGTTTTGAACAACAAATTGCTGCAACATTAAAAAATGTTACAATCTCATACCAATCAAACCATGAATCAAATACAATTCGTAAAATTGACAACCCCAAAAAAATCCTGGCAAGAGTGGCCAGGTTTCGGCACTATGGTGATAGGACTATGTTATGTTTCATCACTGGTAGGACGCACTGATTATAGATATAGATACCCCTTTAGTCAGATATCGCTTAAAACATCACATATAAGCTAAAACAATACTTTTTACAATTAACTACAGATAAATATAATTTTTAACAGCAAAATTTACTTATTATCGTAGATTAAATTTTAAACGCTAAAATTCTAAAGTAATTTATTGAAGAATCGAAAGTATGTTTGAGCGTCAACAAAAGGTTTATTCAAGCGTAATAATATATTTATATTATCTGTCTGCATATATTTTTAATAAATATATCTGATATCTGAATGTATATATTTTAAATATTTTTTTAATATGAACATGGTTTGCGGTAAAACTCTAATGAGTTTGTGTTTACACCTTTGTTAAACCAAATGTAACATAATGTTGTAAAAAAATACAAAGATTAAAAAAGAGATTAGGTAAATATACATAAACCTATGTAAAGTAAATATTTTGTAGTATTTTCCTGTTCATGAAAATTATAATAAATATTTTAGGTACATATTTAAAACTCACCAATTATGATATAGTATTGCTTTTTGCCATTTAACTTCATATTCTTTTTTTGTAATTTGTACTCCCTCGCGGAACATCCTAAATGCCAATTGCGTTACATACAAATCGTAGTAGTCGTCCGCCACTTGTTTCTTCAATATAAATTGGTAATGATGCTGTAAGAAAAGTATTATCAGCTATTAAAATAAGAACGATTCTCTACGAATAATAGTAAATTATTATAAATATATGATACAACTAGCTGTGCCCGTGATTTCGTACGCGCTTTAGTTCGTTTTTGAAAATCCCACCGGAACCTAACATTTTTCCAGGCTAAAAAGTATCCTATATGTTAATCCAGGTAATAAACTATATGTGTGCCAAATTTCATCCAAATCCGTTCAGTCGTTTTTGCGTGATTGAGTAACGAACATACAAGCTTTCGCATTAATAATATTAGTAGGATTACAGTCCGCAAACCATCATGTGTATTGTAGTTTTATTACCTCTTTAAACTTGCTAAAGACTCTTCTCAATATCTTTTTTCTGTTAAAATCTTCGGCTTTATAGTTTCTTTCAAACCACATGTCCTCTGTGTACCACATCCAATTTAAAAATACATTTTTCTTCAGTTGAAACGTATACTGCGCCTTGGCCTTCTCAGTGTTGTCCCTTTTTATCTTTAAAAGTCTTCTCAGTGGTCGTATCCCATATTTCATCATTAAATTTTTCTCGAAATGTAAATCTGCCATCACTATTAACGCTCTCATTCGTTCAATGTGTTGTTTCTTTCTAATGTTCTCAATTTTTTCCCTTTTTCTCTTCTCGCGTAATTCTTTAACAATCCTCTGTTTCTCTTCTTTGTCCATTTCTGCTTTCGCTATTTCGGCCTAAAATTTCGTTTTTCTTAATCAATAATTACTCATTATCATTTAAATATATTTTATAGAAAATCTGTAAAAAAAAAATTGTATTAATATAACCTGTTGTTTGTTTCTTATTCGTACTTCTTCCAACTGTCGACGTCTTTCCCTGATCATGGCGTGTTTCTCTTCCCTTTCTCGAGCACGTTTCTCCATTCTTTGTAAAAATTGTGGCACTTTTAAGCAGTGAAGAACTAATGATGGTTCTGAAATTTTAAGGTTTTCTAAGTATTTTGAAATTAATTTAAAAAAAGTAATTTTATATAGAAATAATAATATGTTTTACATTAGAACCTATGACTTTACCAGTTAATTCTTTTTACCTTCTATTTCCGGAATTTTTAAATCGTTCGTCATACATTTGATTTTTGGTTTCAAGTGTCTGTCGATTTCGAAATACGTTCTGCGAACCTCTTCCCTCATTTCATCAACTGATTGCTGAGAAGCTTCAATAATTTTATTGTATTTCAATTCTTCGATAACTCTTTTCTGTTCCTCCAATTTAGCTCTTTGGAGTGCGATTATATGCTTCTGCATCTTATACCTAAAATGTATTTAATTTAACAAAAAAATATATTTAAAAATAAGTATTAAAGATCCTGTAATTTAGATACCTGTGGTGGTAAGTCTTATAATCTCGTACATTCTTTTTTACATTCTTACATTCTTGGGTCATTACATTCTTTTTCTGTTCAAGCTTCTCCAGAAAATTGCATAATGTTTCATGTCTCTGTCGCGAAATAAATTCTTTTCTCTTGTCTACATATTTCTGCCATTTTTGTACATATTTTCGCAATAAGTATTTATGACGTTCAGTAATTTGTATTCGCATTGGAATTATATTTAAAATATTTGATATTTCTTTATTTGAAACAGGATTCGAGGACAGAACTAAATCTTCAGAATCATTGATATTAATATTTAGATCTGTCTCTGTAGCATCTTCTTTTATGTTGTCATCTATGGGACGCGATAAAGCCATATTTATAATTAGGTCCTGTAATTCGCTTACTTGAAATTCAGAAGTTGATTTGTATATTGTAGAGTCGTTTTTAACAACTTCTTCGAAGCCGTTTTTTTCTACTTGATTGGTTACTTTTACATTAAAGGGGGTCTTATGATGTTCCGTAATATTATTTTTATTATTAAACTGTTTTCTATCTGTGGAGACATTGTCTATTTCATTGACATTAAGATATTCAATACCTTTTTTCTCAGGTTTGCTTTTTATTTTAAATTCGCTATCATTATGGATAACAAAATCACTCACGTCTTCAGAAAGATCGTGGACGTTAAAGTCTATTTCATGTTTCAAATCTCGTAGTAGTAAAGCGTTATTTCGGTGCATTTCTTTAAGAACATTCTTATTTTGCGATCTTTTCAAAAATTTTTGACCCTTGAGATTCATCACTCTATAAAATTATTTAATATCCTGAAATATTGAATTTTATAAAAATATTATGATATAATAAGAAAATTCTGTTTAATCAGAGCAATCGGTTTATTTCATTTTTTGGGAAAAGATTTCTAGTTTTCCAATACACGCAGGCTTCATTACTTCCTTCTTTGCGATGCTTTCCTTCATCTTTAGAGTAAGATTAGTGTACCTATATAGGTATTTCTTTCAATAAGTTTGCAAGGATAGCCTAGCCCTTTATACATTTAGGGGCTACTGTTGAGGTAAGAAAATCTTGTTGAGGTTAAGGCAAATTTGCATTACTTACCACTATTCACAAGTAGGTATAATAATTAACAGTAACATGTTAATTAGGTACCTATTACCAATCTGCAACTCGCAAGCATAGAGGGTAGGATACGGGTAGGAATCGTACTATCTATGTTCGCAAGGCGTTCATTACAAATTGACGTAGTAAAAAGAACTGAATCCAACTGAATTTCTAGCTAGGTTCATAATTAAAGCATTCACGTTGCTATGCTATTGTTTTATCAATATATAATTTTATATAAAAGACGCAATCTTAGTTTATAAAAAATGTACCTAATACAGGTTATAATTTTTCGATTTTACTTTAGTACACAAATAATGTATGTTAGAATAAATTTTACCAAAATCCCTATGAAAATCCCAAATTTTAAATTATTCCGCTCTAGAGCGAATACACAGAACACTATATACGTAATATATTCTTTGTTTCTCTTTTGGTCTTTGATCACAGAATACTTATAATTATACACTTTGTGGCCTCATCTTTTCAAAGATAGTGACATTTTCGTAATAACTGCCTAGTGTTGGGTAGGACACGACTTGAAAAAGAGTTTGTAAGAGTAGCCTCTTTTTTCTACTGAGCCAGTACAATGTCCTACTTCAAATGAGGCGAGGCGTACAGCGTATTAGTATAGTTTACTTACCGCGACCACAGAGTGCCTTGCCTAGAAGTTTGTGGGTACTTACTCTGTGACGCGGACTCGACGACCGCGACATAAAATTTTAGAATAATATGCTTTAGTTATTATTCTATGGGTAGTACACTTTGAAATGTTGAGCTACTATATATATATTTGAGCTGCAAGTTAAATTTGGATAGTCTGTTCGGAAAGGAATTGGAATTAGCTGTAGTTTGATAAGTTTTACCTCATCCTGATATGTTTTTATGTAAAAATTACTAAAAACAACACAATGCAAAGCTGTAGCTGTAATTGCAAAGTTTCTATTATAAAATGATTGTAAATCATAATGTAGGTAAGTTTACTTTCGCCACGATTCAACAATGAGAATTATAAACTCATACTAGTGCCACTGTTTTATTGACTTAAGCATATTCTTTCCATGAAACTCCAATGTCATTTCTCTGTCTGTATGTCATAATGTCATTGTCAAGTCAATTTGTTAAATGAATTAATGTCATAACAAAGAATTCGAATATCGCGAAAATGTTTATTTGGTGAAATTGAATTAATTTCAGAACTTTTGTAAATAAATGTATCTTCCTCTTCATTATGAAGCTAGTAAATCATATTTCCTCAAAATTAGAGTCACGAAATTATGTTATTTCACGATTTCGTTACCGTTGTTGGCGTTTCTTTCTTGCCTGTGGTTAACTTTGTATAAGGATTTTGAGCATGCAAATAATACACATTGTAAAGTCCCTAATCTCCTTCCATCTATATCCGCATCTATAGGCAATTACGAACCACAAATTACAATATGGAAAACGTGCATTTACGTTCATACTCCATTCAGATTCATAATAATCTATATGAGATGGCGATACTACACGGAAGTGATTTCAAAGAACCTGAAAGTTATTATAAACCTTGCAGTGTTTTTAAATGTAGTCGAAAATGTATCTTTATTGGGTTTGACTTATTGGACGTCATCTCAATATTACCGTGAGTATCTGTTTTACATTTATAATAAAATAAAGCAGGGCTCGGTGGGGCACTGACTCACCACAAGCTTGCACAAACATATAAGTCAATCAGGGGATTGACTATGAGCAAGATATCTTTATCTTATTTATCTTTTCAGTTGGCTCTGGTCCGGATCTGGCAAGTAGTGGCAGAGCACAGTGTGTTTTGCAATAATTTTGGCAGTAAACATTTCCTTACATAAGATCAGTGTGTAATAAACAGCACAAGTGGTTTTGTGTTTCATTGAGTAAGTAAGAGGAATGCCAGAACCCATTTCGCTATCTTTTCCTAATCCCTTATCCTTAATCCTATGGTTGGCTGGCAACACACTTGCAGCAACTATGGCATTGCTTGTGTTATAGTGTTAATTGTATGCCTGTTGCATTTAGCTAAATTTTAGATATAAATCATTTAATTCTTTTTTTTTCAGCATACCATGAAGTCTGCTTTGAAACATTTATTGGTGCCTCATTAATTTACATGTTCTTTACATGTTTAATGTTGTCGAAGTATAGAAGAAGCCATAATCAAACAAAATTAGAAAAATATTCATTGAATGTAAAGTGGAAAGCATTTTTCTTAAATGTTTTATCCTTTGCATCAGCTGCATTCTTCTTCGTTAGACATAATACACAATGTGAGCCTTACGGTAAGAATGTATATTAATATAATTTTTACCTAAAACTAACGTATAATAATGTTTTTACCCCTCTAATGTTTGAATTTATATGCAGAGCTCTATAGCTGTAAAATAAAAGAATATATATGGTCCACTAGTTTTGGAGTTAATTCACTTGAAGATAATAGGCAACTGGCATCTCCCTGTCTGTGTGTTCTTATTATATGCAATAATTTTTATAGAGCCAAAACCTATATAGTCCTTGTTATGGTACAGAAAGTAATATTTGGCTAGTGGCAGTTACTGACTCAATCTCCATTGTTGCTATTGCAGTTGTCGCTTGAAGAAATGTTTCTGTCAGCTTACCCTTTTTTGCACTGATATGTCTTGCAGCTCTTCAGCATTATAAAATTAAGACCTTGGCAAGTGTTTTCAATATTGTATGCTGTTTCCAAGCCTATTTGGTAACCCCCGACGCCCGAAGCAAAAGAAGGGTGCTCATTGTAGCTCCCATATGGATGGACCAATTTGATCCATTTTTTTTATATTTGAAACTGACATGATCGAGATGGTTCTTAGCTATGACTTATGAAGATCTCTTCAGGCGTTTGAAGATTGTCAACCCATTTCCTAGTCGATGAAGGGGTCTCTAACTGCTGATTGATGTGAAATTTGGTATCAGTGGTATTTCTATGACACGGTAACCTTGGACTCTAAAGAAAGTCAAGGGGGGTTAGTTTATCATTTTTAATTATAACTTGTTAGTTCTAAACATTCTTTGACAATTCCTCTTGACACCCAGGTTCTTTTTTTGTTGTTAAATATGGTTCGTTTTTTTGTTATCTATGATATAGCATCTGGTTTCTACATTAAAAGACCTTGGTTAAATATAAGTGTGATAAGAAGTGCTGTTTATATATGATCCTAGATAAATCCTTAAATCAATATATTGACTACTAGTTGAACCCAGCCACGCTCCGCTGTGGCTCAGTCAGCAATGTTCCATGGTGTCCATAACAACAGTCAACATATGAAAATTATGTTTTTTTTTTTTATAAAAAAATTGGTATTCGTTGGAATTTTGGAAAAAAAGTATATAAGATCATTCCTCTGTTTAAATGCAATGTTGTGTAAAAATTTCAAGTCAATCCGTCGTCTAGCTTTCGAGTTTTTGAGTGTTAGTTTGTTTATTACTCAAATTGTTTATTACTTTGACAGACATTTTTTGATGGAAAATATAATTTATGATTTTTGTTTCAGTTTACTCAATGTTTGGATTTTCCGAATACCTTGGCGTGATAAGCAACATAACATTTCATTTGACAACTATATATGATATTCAAGTTCAATATGTTTATTTTTCTATAAACGGTATTTATTTTAAATAACTAAATTCAAACAAACTGCAGGCATATTAAAATTACAAGAAAAGTTTATTTATCTGTTGCAGTTACTTAATCTATTAATTATTAACCATGACTTTAGTAATAAGAGTACTTTTTATAACTTTTTGTATCAAAATAAACAATTATATTGTTTGCAAAAGTTTAATATATTTTTAAATAAACCTAAAGCCATAAAAAAAATTAAAGCATTCCACTAATTAAGAATTTTATAATGTAATTGGGAATAACAGAGTAAATAGAATATAACTTTCAATAAACGTTTACAAAAATATAACATGAAAAATATTAATTTTTAAATTTATATAAAGGGAAAAATTTAAAATTGTATTACATTTTACATATATTATATAATGATACAAATCATTTGTGGAAATGACTAGGCATTTATTATAAATCTTTTAAGACCTTACATCACTACAAAGAGCCTTGCTTAGTACTAATAGTCAAGTTACTAGCTTATTGACTATTCCTAATGAACAGACATATAGCATATCGTCGTTGTCAAACAAAAATCTGCTATGTGCAAAAAGTATACTTTTGAGATACACAATATTGACAAAAAAGTTATCCTGAAAATTTTCACATGAAGGATTATTTTAAAAATAATAATATTTTATTTGAAACTTATAGTTATACGTAAACTTATTTGTTCTTTGAAAATAATAATAATTTATTTATTAATTTGATAACAGATTAAATTTTGCAAATAATCAGATTCCAGCTGCTGTACATAGCATATTTTATTAAGAGGTCTTAGTTCGACAAATAGTGCTCATCATAAGCACTTTTAGCTATTTTTTTATACAGTAGATAAGACAGTACTATTCACTATGTTCAAAATGTTGGAATCTCATTAAGGTGTAAAGCAGATTTTGGTTTGAAAACGACGAATTGTACTCCGATATTTTTCAGTTTGCTTACATTCTCTTTCATGACATCTAGATAAAATATAAATGATGTTTTAAGAGCATGTCTGTATAGATGTAACAAAATAAATGTGTCTTGAAGTGTCACACAACTTTTTTGGTATTTGATCTAATTACATTGACTACCATAATTAGACCACCAATAGCGTTTTAAAAGTAAAATTAATTAAACATTTAAAATTCAATTTATTGTCCTTGAACATCAGGCAGTTAAACAAAATATATGCCTATAGCTATGAACCAAATTATTATAAATATATAATTATGCATACATGTCAATAATATAAAAAAATAAAAGAATTTTTTTAATAAAAATAAGAACATTTGTGTAATTTTAGAAAATATAAAAAGATTAAGTAGCTTTCATTTTACTCATTTCATTTACAAAAAAATAAGTAATTTTTTTATAAAGTTCATTAATTCGTTTATTTATTAAATTAAAATATATTAGTTATACGAAAATTTATAAATTAAAACAATTAAATACAAATATTTGCATGAACTTTTCGATTGAACATACGGATGTACTGCTGTATATGAATTAAGAACATGTATTTGTACAAATAAAGTTATATTTGTTTTATTTTATTTTATTTACCTAATATAAAGTTTTAGAAATAAGAACAATCCAAGTGAAGTGCATGCTCAAAAAATAAATTGTTATTAATCACTGTGCTAATAAATAACTTAACAATATATTTTTCCTTAACAAATGGTTTTTCCATTAAACAATGCATTAACACAACACTTCCTATTTTCCCTATAGACGACCTGTCCTATACTTATTTTTACTGTTAGTTCTAAATGATACGAAATGTCATTCGCCTCATCCAATATTTACCTGCGCGGGAATTTCACATTTGGAAGTAGTTTATTTAGTTAATATAAAGCGTTTTCATTGAGAAAGTTGAAACTGTTCTTGCATTTTATCTGCAATCATTTTGGCGATGGCTAATGAGGAGGTCGCACCCGGTGACGGTGCATTCCTGCAATGCAGAACTCTGCTGCCGATTGCCCCAGATCCAGGTTTTGAATCAAACACGAAATCTTCTATTAATGTGCCTAGAAAATTAAAAAAAATATCTAAGTACGTACGCATAATAAAATCGTAAACAAGCCGTGTCTGTACATAAAAAAATATATTAAAAAAAAGATTGTACACACGTACTTGTGTTACCGAGGTCAATTTTTTTTTTTAGAATTTTGTCTGTGCGTGTGTAACGCGTAGTTGCGTTTACGCTAATCCCAGAAACGGCTTAAGAGCGTTACAGAGTTAGAATCAGAAATTTATGATTCCCGGCGGATCATAATGCCATGATGTGTTTAGTTTGCAGATAAGTTATTAACGTCATATTATTTGTAGTTTTATAATCTAGATAATAGTCGAAAAATATTTTAAAATATTGGGATACTTTTCTTATTAGAACTGATATTAAGCAACCCTTTTTTAAAATTAGCGGTCGACGGTCGACGCAGAAGCGAGATACCTATTAGTAAAATTATATGCGACAAATTATAAAAATATCTATTGTCCAAAAATTCATATCATTTATTAGATAATAGTCGAAAAAACATACGATTTCTATGAATTTTCGTTCAAGAAAAGTATAATCAAAAGTGTCACTTTTAGTAATTTTTCGTGATATTAAACGTGTTATTTTAGGATCAAATTTGAGATATTTCTGTTTTTTCTTGGACCTAGTATGTGAAGTCATTAATGTTCTAAAAGATTGTGTTATAATTTTTTTAATAACTTGTATATTTATCTGCGTAGGCCGTCGACAGCTAGTTTTAAAAAATGGCTGTTTAAAAATGTTCGCTAGTTTTAAAAAATGGCTGTCTTTGTTTAAAAAGAGAGGAATGGAGGCGTGTTGTGAAGCTTGCCACCAACACCTGAAATGATGACCACGACCACTCTGTCAAGAGTGATACCGACGAAGAAGAAGAGAAGAGGAAGGACTGATAGTCCGCTAGAAGATACAGTGTAGTGTCTTGAGTGTGTATTTTTGTGAAGGCTCTGGCATTTACTCGTCATCAGAGAAATAATAAGTAAAACTGTGTAGAATAGTCAATATAGAAGAAATAAAACTGAAGAAATGCCATTATAGACTATATATAAAATTAGTTTGTTCTAACTGCAGTCTGACATGAGTTTAGCCGGAGAGAGGTCGTGTTAAAATTCGTTCAGGCGCTACGGTACAAATTAATGTGTTCCACCCGTTAATATAACATCTGCCACCAGGGCAAGGTTTTTTTTTAATTAATTTAACGCGTGTTTTTTTTAAACACTTGCGATATAGCTCCTTCACAACAATACAACCGCCTATATTATTGTTTTACATACATACAATATTGTATCGGATATTCTAAAACTGTGGCTTCTTTTAGCCGCTGTTCGCTCGCTTGATCACAAAAACTTGAATGTTGATACCCAACTATAGGTATCCTTCCTACTCATATTCACCAAGGGTCTTAGACAAACCCAAGAGCACAGCGAAAGAGCGACTACCAAGCTACCACGTAAAGTAAAACGACTATTACCATCGCGTCCAGCCACCTTTGTTTATTTATTTTTTTAACGTTGGGATATCCGATTTAGGTCCCATTCGCCCGTAAGATTCGCCCTAATTATTTTTTTCCCTAATGGCCCGAAAAAGTATGTCCCATTCACCGAAATAATAAATTGTTAACTAATTTTTGTACTAACCCGAATTAGTAGGTTCAACTCGCCCGCAAATGTATTTTGATAGCGATAGCAGAAACAACGTGTGCACTAAGTTTAATTTGAATATTAAAGGTATTCAAGACTACAGTTATTAAGTCTGTTACTAAAAAGAAAATGCTAGCAAAAGTATGTTTATGTTTCTTTTTAACTCATTTTACAAAATATTTATTTACAACATACTTAAGAAACTAATTTCGCCAGTTAAAAACTGGCTAAAAAAGCTAAAAACAGTTGCCACTACAAACACTCACCATACACAAGTGATTGACTTGTTTCTGTATCATGTACTCTATGAACAACAGCAACAGACACGACAAACAAAAATTATTGTAGGTAATAGCAGGTACCTATGTAATTTAAAACACCATAAAATCTTTAAGAATACAAAATAGTATTATCATATTTATTTATTTAGGCCTTCTAACAGGTACACTGCCGTGCTAACGATAATTGCAGTATAACCCGGTTACAATATCTGTGGACCTGGCGTGATGACGTCACGTCGCGTCAGCGCTCTGGTATGGTGCGCAAAACAAGCATCACTATAATAGGATATTATTGTAAACAATGAGGTTTCCAACCAAAAACAAATTTGTGTTAATTATTTAAATTTAATATTAAATAATGATATAATTAAAATTATGAAAATAAATGAAACAATCAGGTTAAGTACAAAAAGTGTTTATTGTACACAAAACTACAGAGCTGTTCTATACCTATGGGGGTTTTCTTTTTGAGAATTAAAAAAAAAGTATTTCTCTAAAAGGCCGTAGGTGGCGCAGCAATCGAGAAGAATTAAAAAAAAAGATAATCCCTCATTATAGATCACTACAAAATATTCAAAAATCGTCTTCACAATATATGAATATATGATTTCTACGTGATTAACTTCCTTTTTCCAGTCGGAAGGTGTAATGGAATTAATTGCATCTTTTGTTAATTTTTCTATTTCTTTTTCTGACTGGCTTACATTTTTGTCTGCCACCCTTTGCTTCACTAGATTCCAGATATATTCGATGGGATTTAAGTCACAGTGATAGGGTGGCAGACGCACTATTTCCTGACCATGCTCTTTCATTATTTCGGTGAAGCATGTGGCGGTGATGCTTGACGCAGTTCTTTGGCCTCCTGTTTTATTTTCATCAAAGTAGATTTCGATATACCAGTTGCAGCACAGGTTCGTTTAACAGCTTGATCTACAGGTATGATATATTGCCTGTTAGCTTTCTCTGATTCAAAAAATTTAAGCACTTTCAGGATCAAAGTCCTTGCTTCACTGTGAATAGTCTTCCCCATATTTTAGACAACTTTCACTGTCCTGTGCCACTTCAAAACAACGAAACAGTAACAAAATAGTCCAAACTTAACAAAAATGTCCAACGTTGCAACAAAAACAATATTTTAACATAACAGCAATAACAAAATAACAATAAAAATCCAAACGTAACAATGAAATGTTTAAAAATATAGCAGTGATAGCACGTAATTATATCGACACGTATCGGCAACGAAATTGCTAACCGTACTGACGCGCCGCGGGCGAGCGCGGGGAGGTAAAGGGGAACGGGAAGGGGCTCCGCATTCCAGCGAGGTCCACAGATATTGTAACCGAGTTTGTAAGTACACTAAATTTCGAGAAAATGACGCCTAAAGTTTTTTTTAGTGTTTTAAGCGACTGTGTCTAAGTTACTAGCTTTAAAAAACATTGAATTATGGTACACGATGGAAAAAGATGAGTTCTTTTTAATGGTGATTTTAGGTTTTTAATTACAGGGTTGCCTATATTATTGATATTATACGTAGATTTATACGTAGGGAATTATTCATACATATGTTCATATACAAACGCTAAGTAAAAATGGGGCAAGTATAGTAATATTTATAGAAAATATAAATAAAAAGATTGCAGCTAACTTTGAAAACTTTGAAAGTAAAAAAATCCATATTTTATTTAAATCAACTGTAATTAATCTAGATATTTAAAAATATGAAATAATAGCAAAAAAAGCAAGGTCACATTATGTACATGTAGAAATCAACCTAAAAGTATAAAATAATTATAAGATACAATATCTACAATTGACCTCTTTCGCTACGCCCGCCCCTTCGATTTTGTTTTTGTTCGATGTCTGGAAAAAACGCTACTCTTTTGTTCACAATATGACTAACTGAAGATTTCGGGGGCTTACACTCGCACCTGCTTCAAGTGATACGAAAATATGTAAATAAAAAAAAACAGTTGAATACCTTGCCTCGCACCCCGTGCCTAATTGCCATTATTTAAAAACAGTACCTGGGGTACCTAGCATAATAATAATTGCAGTAACAGAGCCATTTACAACTTATTACTTTCCTTGTTATATATAAAATTACCAATAATACTTATTATATATATATAATACAAAAAACGGAAGAAATATATATAAAATTCTATATTTTTACAATACAAATAATTAAAACTCGTTAAAATCTAAAAATCGTTTTGTTATATTACGACATCCGCGATTATCTAACTGTTTATTATTTCGAGATTCCCTTAATGGACTCTGCATTACTACTATGTCTTCCTCTGTGGCTTTATTTATATCTACAGATGTCTCATCCTTTGCAGTTTTTCTTTTTTTAACCAAATCATCGCTTTCTTTTGGGTGCCTTTTTTATATCCAATTTTCACACAAATAAAACCTTAGCACTACTACACGTTACTTATATTAGTTTAAATTAAATGAGTTATACCCTCTGCGACGACTCAATTGATCTTTGTTAAACGGTAAGTACGTAGCGGAGAAAAGCGACACACGTCCACCTTGCACCACGACTCGTCCCGCACTGAATTGACGGGACTGCTCAGGGGGAGTCGCTACCCGCCGTACTTGCAAATCTCGAAAATATCTATTTAAAAATTAAATAAAGTATAATTCAAATTTTTCTTTTGCTGAGCCGTTAGATAGAAGATCGTAGTATTTATTAAAAAAAATAGCTCTTTAAAATATTGATTATTAAGCAAATCGCACGGTTACAACATCGATATTAGACCGCAACTTTGTAATTTTTTTAATATATATAATTAAATATAATTTAAAAAATAATAAAGATGATCCGCTTTCATATATCCTGCAGATAATTTGAGTATTTTTTAAATTGTAATTATTATGATAATTTAAAAGGATAACGGTTACAAATAAGTGGATTTTTTTATCATTAGGGGCTGGCGTCGCCTTAACATCTTATCTGCAAACTAAAACATCTGAAACTACTGAAATCATAAATTTTGACTCCAGCGTGATTCTAATTGATGAACGCTCTTAATGGATTTGAATAAAATTTGGCAATCAGATAGTTTATTACCTGGATATAGGCAACATATAGGGTATTTTTTATCCTGGAAAAATGTTAGCTTCCGGTGGGATTTTCAAAAAACGAACTACAGCGCGTACAGCGTCGAGGGCAAAGCTAGTAATAAAATAAACCGCATTTTCATCTTGTGCTTGATATAAGATTATGTAGTACGGTATGATAGAGTGAACTTGAGTTAATATATTAGGTATGTGATTTGCCTTCACTTACCCTCACCCTGTATACATATTTGTATGTTGTTAAAGTATTAGGTACAATTTAAATTTATAACTCAACTAAAAAATGTACTTTTAAATGCGTTAAGTATTCACGTTAAAATTTATAAATAATCTAACCTAAAGGGTCATGGTTTGATTTTTATTTGCAATAAATTGGACAAGTGAATATTAGAGGTAGAGGTCAAGTGATATGCCAAAACAAAAATTAATTAACTTTATCTTATAATTAAAATATCTGTTTGTTGGTTGAACTATAAAGATAACAAAATATGGCAATTATTTACATTTTAGAACTGTGCAAAACAATTTCACGCTGCTGCTTTGATTTGTTTATAATTTTAAAATCTATAGGTATTAATATACCATCAAGTAGACCATCAGCCTGTGTCGACTCTTAAAAAAAAACTTACCATTTGACCTTTTTTTATTTATTTACACACAAAACAAAAATACAATGGTGGTACACAGTTTAGGTGTACTATAAACTCAATTAGGTTTTTAGCGTACACCTGAGTTGTCCACAATAACAGAAATATAAAACATAAACATTGCTACAAACAAATAAAAGAAGTCGAAAAGCGATTTTTTAAATCTTATTTCGAATAAAATGTTTTGAATTTGAATTTGAAAAAGTATAGATATTTGTAGGTAGATACAATTTTAATACGCTTTGATATAACGAACCTGCTTGTCCCACTCTTACATGCAGCTGACTCATATAAGCGCATCCTTGTTGACAACAAGAATGCACACTATCTACGGGATGTTTTAATTTTACTAAACTTTATCTTAATAAATGAATTAAATTAGGTATTATATTTTTAATTTCTTAGTATTAGTTATATTATCTTTATTTATCTTATATCTTAGTATGAAATTATTTACACTATAAATATATTATATTAGTTATATTTATTATTATTAATTATATATATATATTATACATACATACATACATATACACACACATGCATACACATAAAAATATATAGTTGCGTTATATTACATTTTACGGATAAAATATTCTTTTAATTTATATTTAATATTTTTTATGTTTAAATTATTTTTTAAATCTGCTGGCAGATTATTAATAAGGTAAGGTACTAAAAAACCCAATCTGCGTTTGCCATATAAGTTATTATATTTTGGCAGTTCTAGTTTTTGATATTTGCTGCTGCGTGTATTTATTTTGTTTGGATTAGTTATTTTAGCGTTTTTCAGTTCGTTGTTGAAGTATTCTTCTAATAATAGTGTTAGCTGTACCTTTCTATGGACCGGAATAATTTTACAAAGTTCAAATATTTTTTTATCGTTGTCATTAAGTTGTCTTTTAATGTTGTGTGGTATAATTGTTTTTAAAATTCTTAGTTGTAGAGAATATATTTTGTCTAGATGCGTTTTGTATGTTCTACCATAACTAGAGAGTCCATAAACAATCACCGACTCAGCCAGTGATTTATACAGCATCAATAAAGTATGATAGGGAATTTTCCATTTAATAATAGCAAATTTAGCAAGCATGGCTCTCAGTTTGTCACATACACCATTGATGTGGTCCTTCCAATTCAGCCGGTTATCAATAACAAGCCCCAGATAGACCTGTTTACTTACTTCCTCAATTGGTTCACAATCACACGCAAATGGACTATCACTTATAAAATTTTTGTGGAGACAGTCATGGTTGTGCGCTATTAATTGTACCATGTTGTAACAAATACAATCAAAATGCATAATAAATATGAATTTCCTAATAATAAGGTCTACATACCGTCTTTTCCCATAGCTTGAGCCCTGACACCTGCTGGACCCTTTTCTAAGTCAGCAGTCGTCAGACCTTGTATATACTTCTGTACTTGTATTAGTTGCAATGTTGGTATAGCCGATCTAATCATTTCTTTTAACCCGTAACTGGCATACTTCAAAGCCATTTTCCTAAATCCAGAGAAAGCGAGCACTTCTTTAAGCTCTTTTATATTTATGTCCCCCCATCTGAAATCAAAATGAATATTTATACAAAATAAATACTTTACAACCAAACAAAAAATATAACAAATGGCGACTAGAATTATCACACATTTTTTAGGCATAGCAACGCATGTTACGATATATTTTCTGTGTAGTATTTTTTGATTCAAAAATTTTGTGTCTCAGAAGCGTATTAGCGTTTCCTTGTCCAATAGAAGGCAGCAGAAACTTGAAATCAGCAACAGTTTGTATGCACATTTCTATCAACAAACCGTTGTTGGTTTCAAGCCACTAAGACCCGAATTAAACAAAGAAACGTAGTGACTGGACGAGTACATATTACGTTTTCTTGTGCGTTTGAAGAACTAAACGCATAACCTGATATAGGTACTAATAATCCTCTAATTCTGACAGTAAACTTTGTTCATAATGAAAATTTGACCTACAATATCCCATGCGGACACCAACAATTTTATTTTAAGTGTTTAAATGAGCAATTTGTTATGTCATTCTCACAAATGACCTCTAATTGATCTCTATAAACACTGTCCAAGATCAATATAAAATTGTGAATACTTTGATAAATAACATCATGAAACATAAATCCAAGGTCATGATCAAACTAATGTTTTCTATATGTCTAGATCTTATCATAATGTGATAGATAAAAAGTAGTTACATAAGTGTATTATATTTATTGTATGTATTTGGAATACCTTTATCTTTTTGCCTACACAGTTTCACAGTAACAATAAATTATAACACAAAATGTGAACAGAACCATGTTCATGTACCTAGTGGCTTGAGAAAAAACTTACTACTGGTATACAAGTCTCTAAAGACTTACGTGCTCAAAAAACTTATTCATTATTTAAAATTCATCAATGAATCTGTTGAAAAACTAGTGAGATCCCTTCGTCAACTAGGAAATCGGCTGATGATTTTTAAACGTTAAATCTTCATAAATTATAGCTAGAAAGCATCTTCTTGATCAGTCCATCTATTTGGGAGCTACAATGCCTCAGACACGCATACACCAGGTCAAACTTATAACACTCTTCTTTTGTGTCAGACATCAGAATTTCTACTTTGATTATCAGTTTCTACTCCATATTAATGTGACAAAAGATAAACAAAATGCTAGCAGCTAAACACCTCAAGAGACCTCATTCACAAATTGTGACTGATCAGTTGTCAATTCACGGCAGTGAAAAATGAGAAATTATAGAAATTTTCTATATTATTTGATTTACTAATAAGACCAAAGAAAAAATGTGATTTTAAGATTTTTTTTAATATTAATTGGGCTATTTTAGATAATTCAGCAGTGGATGTCCATCACCCATAGGACTGGTAAAAATATTTGCAAGAAATATATGGTGGGTGGTTAAGGGTTGAATCTTTGGTGTAACTAACTTACCCGTAGCCTTCTTTACAGAATGCCAATATTGCATTAGGTCCAACAATAACTCGTCCATCTATTCTTGGTGTCAAATGTACACCCAAAAATGGAAACCGAGGGTCCGGAACAGGATAAATGTTGGATTTAACAATATTACTTTTATTTGGGACTATATACAAGTATTCACCTCTAAATGGTATTATCTTTGGCTCTTCTGGGCAACCTGTTAAAACGGCTACTGTGTCCGATTGGAGACCGCAACATGTGAGAACATATTTTGCTTGTATAGTGTTATTAGCTAGGTCGGTTATTTGAACCGGGTAGTCAGCATCAGTGGCGTTATTAAATTTCTTTACTTCAAAATTAAGGTATTTCGTACCACCTCTCTGAACAAAATCGTCAATGTACGAAGCGGTCACTTCCCCCCAGTTCACAATTCCCGTGTGAGGTGACCACAGACCTTGCAAACCTTTACTGTATGGCTCAATTTCTTTCATCTCATTGCCATCCATTAACTTCAGGTCTTTAACACCATTCTGAATACCTCTTTCATACAAGCCTAATAGCCTCGGAATTTCAGACCTCTCCGTAGCGACAATTAACTTTCCGCACTTTGAGTACTTTATCCCCTTTTCATCCAAGTATTTGTATGCTAAATTCAAGCCTTCCACACATAATTTTGCTTTTAATGAGCCAGGTTTATAATATATGCCGGCATGTATGACTCCACTGTTGTTCCCGCTCTGATGGTAGGCTACTTTATTTTCTTTTTCAATTATAGCAATCTTTAAATTAGGATGTCTTATTAGCAATTCTCTGGCCGAAGCTGAGCCTACTATTCCTGCACCTATGACTACTATGTCATAGTTTTGTTTCGTAGACGCTTGGTTGAATCTGAAAAATAAATTTATATAAAAAAAGACAGCCACATCTGTATAATCTGAAAAGTTAATAAAATAGCACATGTGTTGGTCTTTAATATTCTTTTTTATTTTATTTTTAAATATCCAAAAGGATTTAATATAATTAATTAGATATTAATAATTGTAGTAAATTTAAAATAAAACAAATACTAATTGTAATAGTCCTTTAAAAACCAACAAGTTCAAGTAGAAAAAAATAATAAATTAAATACAACTTACCTCCTAAAACTATTAATTATGGCTGAAGTTGAAACATAGTTATGCTTCAAATAGATTTTTGAAGCTGCTTTACTTATGATTGTCATTTTTCAAATAGTACTAAATTATATTAGCACTTAATTTATATAAGAAAAAATATAAAATATTATTGATATCTACGCAGAACCCTACCCACCTTTAGCAAACACTAGCAATCAATGTGAAGTAAAATTGACACTAGATACTGGCTCTTGAAAAATTATATGCGAGCTTCTCTTTACTTAACCATAATTATTAAATTTAAACCAAACCAGCCAAACCTAAGTACTACCTTACCTACATAAATAACTTTTTAATCTATTCTACTCTACTACCTATTCTAAAATAATTTCAGCTCAGTTCTTACAGCTTACAGAACAACACACTACACAGATATTACAAGTGTATTCTATTGTTATCACTATTTAAGTATTTATCTCGTGTGTTTATTCATTATTCCTATTCCTATCACATATTGAAGTACGTTCAGTGTGGGTTTCAACTTTCAAGTGGTTTCATAATTCGAACGTGTAATTTGACAGGTCCTAATGTCAAATTTTTAAATAATGTTACCAGCAAGGAACATATATACTCTCTACTAGCATTGTTTCCGTAGTGCTGTACTAATATCGGTTTACGGTAAAAATATTTTTGATATTGTTTTATTCATTTAACATTCGTTTTATTGTTATTTTAAGGTTTGAATTTCGTTTAAAGCAGGATTACTAATGACCAAGTCGATGTGGAACGAATAAAAAAACAATTCACAATTTTATACGTGAAGTTAAATAAATAAAAAGTAATATAATGAATTCCATAGCTATTATTTTGTTATAATTTTATGTCACTAATGAAAATTTTCTCATCATAAAAATTATAATAATCGAAAAGAATTGTGACTTATAGAACAATTAGATAATAATTAATATGAATTCTAAACTAATTAATATTCTATAAAGCATTGATTACGGTTTTGTAAATCCGTAAGTCTTTTAATAAGTTCGATTAGGTGACATAACTATTTTTGTATGGTCAAAAACCTGCAACCCAGGATGCTAAATTGCCAAAGTAATGCCAAATTACTCGTTCGAATTATGAGATGCAGTTATATATTATTCTTATATTATAAAAACTCATGCTACATGCATAAAAACAAAATATAATATTCTGTGTCTAGTACTTTGGTGATGGTTGGTATCACGGAGATTAAACTCCGTTCAACATATGCGTGAACTTTTAGTAAACAAAAACGGTTTAAAGCGGTAGAACGTGCAACTTTATATCTATCCTTTTCTATCAAGTGTAGTTACAATAACGGCAAGCGCTCTTCGTTCTCTTTCATAGCACGTGTTCAAGGACACACCGACCCCCGCTAGGGGACACCAACATTTCTTCGATGCAGTCGATGTATTACGTTTGTCCAGTCCAGTTATTATTTGTTATGTTTTAAGCTTATTGTTGATTGTTTAGTATTAGTTTAGTTTAGTATTATTGTTTTCACTAGCACTGTATTATTAATAATATTATTAATTTGTTATATTTACCGGACTATTGTAAAAACTCTGATGTACAATTCGACTGAATTAAAAATACTCCCTAGAGTTTCTACGAATTCTAAATCATTGCTATGTAAAATCAAAATTTTGCAATAAAATATTTATACAACGATCTTAGAATTAGAATGTAAGAAACGCAATGAGTGCGGTAGGAAGGTTCCGGGAAAAAAAAGATCCCAGGTAAACAAATAGATAATGGCTGCCATTAACTTATGCAAACGAAATTGATCTCTATGTCGTAAACATAGAGCTCATATTTCTGGAACCGAGATGTGCAAATTGTAATGTGTAAAACATATGCTAACGATCGGCACAATTTTAATAAACATACGACTTTCAAAAATGTTTAGTAACACTGCATGAACTGCGTGACCTGTTTGGTTTGTTTACATTTAGTTTATCCTTATATTGAATACACTATAGAGGTAAGGAGGACCAACTTACATGGGTGTTAAAATGAAAAAGTGGCACGCTAAAACATTAAACAGTGGTTCATAATTTGACCAGAATGGCGCTAGTGTAGCATTGGTGTTTGATATGATTGGTTGGTTTCGTAGCTCATAAAAACCACCGTAAATAAAATGCTACTAGAGCGCCACGCCCCGTCTCCTTACCTTTAGTCTCCATGGCTGGTATAAAAATATATAGTGTTCTGCGCTCCTTCGCGCGTATTTGCTCTGTGTACCTCAGATTATTATGTTAGTTATCTGTGTGCTATCTGAGAATAAGTATAGTTCAAATTCAATTCAAATATTATATACTCTTTTACTTATCAAAGATTTGTGGATTGAAACATAAATAAATAAACACTCGGAAGACAAAATAATTAAAAATTTAAATGTTCTGCTAATATATTGCCGTTCTGAATAAATAAAAGATATTCAGAATATAAAAATTCCAAATCTCTATTCTAAAAAACATAAGACATCAAAAACTTCTGAAGATGGCTGTTGGTTCCTTCGCTATCAAATATGATGCCTTCAATAGTAATATTTCCAATGGTTTTTCTCAACTACAGCAGGTATATAACGATTACTTTATTAATATTACCTGAATTGTATATATATATATATATATTCTATACTTAACCTTTTAACATTAAAACAATTAAGTGCAATCGTATAGTGAACTTTTGTTCCAGAGAGAAGAATTCGTAGATATGACTCTTGCGGCAGCGGGATACCAAGTGAAAGTACATCAGAATATAATTGCACTTGCTAGTCCATATTTAAAATCATTGCTGCAGTCAACTCCTTGTAAGCATCCTATAATTTTTTTAAATGTAAGTTTTATGTATTTAATGACTAGGCATAGGTAGTAAAATGTGTATTTTGTTATATATTGCATAAACACTGTATCCCCATCAACAATGTGTATGCAAAATTTCACGATGATTGGTTAATGAGTAGTTAAGGCATGAAAAGGTAACAAAGAGACAGTTACTTTTACATTTATAATATTAGTATAAATTTATCTGCTAACTACTCTCAAACAAGGTTTCAAAGTAAAATGTTTCGATTTCGACTTTCGATTTTTTTCATAAATTCTTTGTTTTATTCTATTTCTGTCAGTTAAGATTTTGAATTTCAACTTTTTTTAAATTATTTATATAATACAATAAACAGTTCGGGAAATCTTTAGAATCGTGCCAGTAGCTTTTAGGGTATTTGAAGGCTGAATTAGTTAGGAATGGATGTTAGTTTTATAAAAATTATAGTTTTTATAATGATTTTACAATTATTATGGTGTTTACAATTAATTTAAAAAAAATTTAGAACATAACATAATTTTTTTATATTGTAAATCAATATTTACATACCGGTTTTGTTTGAACTATCAGCATTAGTATCACTTAAAAACATCACTACTCTTCAATACAACAATACCTAACCTAACCTATTTGTTTCCAGTACAAATAAGTCTTGCAACAACTAGTATTCCGGGTGCGCTCGCATTTATTTTTATAAACATTACGGAACCTAACCTATTTGTTTCCAGTACAATAATATTTGTAAAAATCATTATAAAAACTATAATTTTTATAAAACTAACATCCATTCCTAACTAATTCAGCCTTCAAATACCCTAAAAGCTACCGGCACGATTCTAAAGCCAACCCAACAGTTCCACCAATTGAACTGTATTAAGTACATTACCAAACTGAAGCTATATTATGGTAACAATATATATATATATTTTGTATTTCAGAAAATAACACCTGAAACATTAGGTTATATTTTGGAATACATTTACACAGGAGAAGTGGTTATACCGACAGATGAAATTCAAAGATTTTTAGATGTAACTTCAGAACTCCACATAACAACTTTAAAAAATTTAACTATGCCTACGGTACAAGTTCATCAGTCATGGACCATGATTTATTAATTTAAGAAATACATTCACACTAACAAGTTCTTGAATTTTACAGTTCAATTCTAATGAAAATCAAGATATGGCTAATGATCCTAACGAAATTCATATTTATAATAGTGATAGATCAAGTCCAGAAACATTAACCAGAAGAAAAAAGAGGCACAGAAAAATACTAATGAACGCTGACAAAAATTGCATTTTAAATACAAATTCATTTTCAAATGAATGCGAAGAAGAGAATATATCAGGTCACAATTTAATTGAAATAAATGAGACTGTTCCGTCACAAAATAATGTAGAAACTATGAATCATAGCTCATCCGACAAAGTGATTGCCCAAGAATTGTTAAATATTCTTCCTCCGACTAGTGCTTTGAATGGAGATGTTAATTTTGAATCTAACTGTGAACAAGATCCTTCATTATTCTTGGAACCGTCAATACCTATTGATCTTAAATTAAACATGCAAATGTTGGACAGTACAATCCAACTATTAGAAGAAAATAATGATGCAGAATCACCAATTAATGTCATAAGGTAGATATCTGTTGCAAAATTGTAGTTTATATTTCGTGTAGAATCTAATAACTAGGAATTCTTGTATACACTCACCTGCAAAATTAACCAGCCACCCTAATTTCCAATATTATTCAAGAATTAAAAAATATAGTTCAAGAATTCAAAACAAAATTATATCAGTAATAAAAACCTAACACTAAGATAATTGTTAACACAATAAACTTTAGTCAGTTACTTTTGAAAAGAATCTGTATTACAAAATTTTAAATTAAGTAAAAGTTTAACTTAAATTTCTTAATATATACATAAATAACTAGCTGGTGCCCGCAATTATGGTGGCGTTCAACTTTTATGTTTTTAGACTATCCCTCGAGAACTTAACAATTTTCCAGGATAAAAAGTATCCTATGTGATAATCCAGGTAATAAACTATCTGTGTACCAAATTGCATCCAAATCCATTCAGTAGTTTTTAAGTGAAAGAGTAACAAACATATTATACATACACAAATCCTCACAAACTTTCGCATTTATAATATTAGTAGGATATGTGGTCAATATGCTCATGTCTGTATGTATGTTCTCAGCCGTGATGGGGTGGCGACAAGCATTACAATTAAAAATTTAGAATCTGGTAAATACCAATTAGAGGTTTCACATAGTGGGAAACATGATACAAATGAAAATATTCAAACAGAACTTAATGAAGCACGAAATCTTGTTACACAGCATACAAATGAAATGGAATCTAATGACGCCGACAGAGGTTATTTCTTTATTTTCCTTATTAGTACAGTAAAATTAAGCCGAAATCGAAATACCTTCTCAGCACAACCCCCACCCTTGAGGACTTTTAGTATGTTCATCTGGATACCGTAAGATAAAATTCTACCAATTTTCAAAACTAGAAGATTTATTTCCTCTGATTTTTTTAAATATTTTAGTTAATGTTATATATATTTTTAGTTCATTGTTGAACCTACACGTCTAAAATTCTTTTTTGCTAAAAACTATTTGTTCAACCTCATACCAATAAACTTGTACAAATTGAAAACATATTTAATTTAATGTACCTACAGACAGACGATTTCATTATAATGTAACTATTTACATTTTTAATTTATTTAATTTTTATTTTCAGCTCATCTCTATTATCTCTAGACATAGAAGAGATGAGCTGAAACATTATAATAGACAGATTTTCTTTAAAAACTTTTTTTGTCATGTCCCTTTCTCTTTTTCCTTCCTACATATTAACATCTGTAGATTCTACACTTATTAATATTTTGTAGTGAAACTGAATGTTGGGCTTTTTATTACAGCAATATCGAGTATACCTCGATACACACTCTCCAACCGGGGTTCGTTGCAGTTGATATTAAACGGATTCATGTATTGCACTCATCACCAGTCAAATATGGGTCGCAACCGTCGTTGGAGATGTGTGGAATATCGAAGGAAACGTTGTCCAGTGTTCATTGACACTAGGGGTGAAATTTTTATTACAAGGTACTTGACACAAATTAACTTAGAACTATAAGGGCCTCCTCTTTCACCATCTCAACTAAGCAACACTTCACTTGTAGTTGGTGAAAGAGGCCCTATATATATATATATATATATAGACTTCAAGACAGCTCTGATAACGTAGCTTTCTATAGATAAAAGAATAAAAATTTTACAATCGAGCCAGTAGTTTTTGAGTTTAAAAAGGAAAAAGATTTGTATTTTTGCTTGTAATAAATAAACTCAAACTACTGGACCGATTTTAAAAATTCTTTCACCTTTAGAAAGCTATATGGCTATATTTTATAAAGTTATGCGGACGAAGTCGCTTGCAACAATTAGTTAATACAAATCTTTTCTCTTTATAATATTAGTATAGAATAAAATATAGCCTATGTTACTCGCTGATAATGTAGCTTTCTAAAGGTGAAAGCATTTTTAAAATCTGTCCAATAGTTTTTGTGTTTGCTCCATTACAAACAAAAACACAATCATCTTTTCACTTTGTTATATAATTAATTATAGATTGTGATTGAAAAATGAAAAAATTGAAAAGCTGTATTGTGTTACAGGAAATTCGCGCACACACATTCTAACCACGAGGACAAAATCGTTAAGAAAATGCGGCGTCAACTTCTATTCGACTCCATAGAAAGTTTAACCGCGCAAAAGTTTAAGTACTGATCTGAGAAACCGGTTACCGCAAAAATCCGAAGCAAAATGAACAATAAACAAAATAATACACCTCAGTCTATCCTTTTTTATTTTTATTCAGTGATCGATTTCTTACTGTTATAATTTTTTTAATAAATTACTTTGTTTTCATTAATTCACTGACACTGACATTATTAATGTAACGATTAAATATACGGGCATTCTTTATTTGTAGCTATACTTAATTGCAATCTAAATGCAGGTTCTTTTTGCTAATAATGAAGAATTGTCGCTGAATGACAAAATTAATTCATATAACCTAAGACTATATAAGTATATTGAGAGTATAGACACGGCGCGGCCTACAAAAAATGGTAGTAGTAAAATTCGTAATTAGTCGCTCGCTAGCGCTGTAGCCGTTTGGTTGCTATTTAAAAATCGACAAAATGCCATCGTGCTGTGTGAAATTGTGTAAAAATAGACCTCAAAAAGGACAAAAAGAAAAAGGAATTACCTATCATACGTGAGTTTTTAATATAAATATACTTAATTACAATATTTTTAACAAAATATTTAAATAATTTAGCTCAACTTTTGCATATTTCATAAGGAAGTTTAAATACCATTTGAATTCTATAGCTGTCTCACTCTTACTTATTGTGTAGTATAGACCGTCCCGTTGTAGAAAGAGACACAGGTAGGTTTCAAATACATGCGGCCCTGTGATACGTAACACGTGTTGTATTACTACAGATGTACTATTGGCTAGCGGTTTGTTGCTTGTAAGCTGGTCAATATCGTTGTGCAGTATACATTGATGCGTTAGTACAGAACACCTTTATTTAGTTTCTTTTCATAAAAGCAATATACATTTGGAATTGCGTGTCAATCTCGCAATAAGTTCGTAAGTATGATTTTAATACTACCACATATTTCGGGGCTTTCTGCTTGATACACCTCATCTATTGTTTAGATCAGTGCATATAACGACACCTACTGTACTTTGTGGCGTGTGCGCCATCCATAACAAAGCGGAAGTTTTTCTTTCATTTTTTACTACTCTACCCTATTCTAATATTTTTTTGGCGCTTTAAAATTTACATTCTGGCTACACTAGCTACGACGCTACGCTGGCTACGCGCCACCCTTATTTAACGCCTTTCAACCTTAGAGCATTAAACCAACCGGAGACGTCACGCGCAATAAATTCTATGCAAAGAAGTGTCACTTTCTGCGCGGGGGACGAGGCATCTCACACAAAAACTGTTAACACTAACGCATTTTTCGATCTCGTCGCTACGCACGCACACGACCATATTATTAAACACTAGCATAAACTTTACGCACACATATCCATTCTCACACAGTTGACTACCTGTCCGTATATGAGATGACGTCATTTTTAAGTAAACAATGGTAGTGCTTGACACTATCGATATTTCATTGTCGATGAAATCTTCCAATCATTATGACAAAGTCAAAACATTTTTTTTTAATTCAGCCTTTCCCTAATGGTTAAGGCAGAACTTTTGATTGATGTCATTATGATGTAAATACAGTATATTTAATTCTTAAACTCAAGGGTATCCTAATAATATGAAGACAAATAAACTTGACTGACTGACATGTTTCTCCAACCAGCAGAAACTGAAAAACTTAACAGTTTCATGATACTTATTTAATACGGATAATCTAAATAATATCCAGAATAACACATCGATATCGATATTTGTTTTTGTTCTGACCCAGCACTAACTTTGCTGCAGTGTTGCCAATGTATTTATATAAAAACTGCCTAGTTTCTATTTTCGCAATAAGTCACGACTTCAGTTTATGTGTGAGATGCCTCGTCCCCCGCGCAGAAAGTGACAGACTTCTTTGCATAGAATTTATTGCGCGTGACGTCTCCGGTTGGTTTAATGCTCTAAGATATTCTGACACTTACGGTAAATATCTTACAATAAAAATGGACAGTGAAAAATTATTAAAAAAGTAAATAATAATAAATTAAAAAAGTATACAAACAGTAATCTATTCTTAATTGATTACGGATTTGCAGTACTAAATGGTATTATTAACTATTACAAATTTTTTATTAAATGTTGGTTCATTCAACTTTTAAAATTATGCAGAATTAGATCTTGTACAATAACACGGCAACACTTTTGGACTAATAATATTTTTTGGATATTTGGAAATTTTGGGCATTATTTGATAATATTTATATAAAATAATACTTACAGATGGAAAGTAACGTTATCCTTTTGAACACTAGATGATTCTGATCTCTTTTTACACGAAAACACGCTGCAATTCGGCATTTTTAGTTGACGTCGTTCCGCGAGCGTAGTCACTTATAGAATGGGTGTAGAATGGCACGCGTCGCGCGGAAACTAGTTTTATAAAACCCGTATGACCGCCGGTCTTGTACCAAGGCAGAGGGGAACGCCTGGCAGTGGCGTCTCCGGTTGGTTTACAGCCACAGAACATTTATACTCTAGCGAGAAGAATGCCAACTTCATACAAATTCTGAAGAGACAAAAGTCGACAACAGCGGCATCTCTGGGAATCCCCAGTAAACTATTGTGGCGGGTGTTTTAAAAATCTTAAGCGGGAAATTTGAATACGCAAACGTTTTATAGGTATTAATAATATTTAAAAACAATGTTTTTATTATGTATCCACCAATTTCCCCATTTCGTTTTTATTTAAGGATGGAAAATATTCCAATGAAATTGCACTCCAGCGGAATAATTATGAAGGAAATGAAGAAATAGGTAGGTACATAATAAAAACATTGCAAAAAGGTATTAATGTAATATAAATCAAAGACAGAAATCAGGTTTTATTTATGTTTTATTATTTCAATCTTCTTTCTTAATGAGACTAGTGATGCATCACTGCGGAACTGACGATTTTTTAAGACACAAAATCTTTTAACACATATATGAAATACATTGTTGATAATAAATTCAATATTTTCTGCATTATGACATGTAATGAAGGAAAAATCTATATTTTTACGTAAATATTCAGTAACACTTCTTTTTAAACCGACTGTATGGCTTCTTGTGAGCAAATAATCATTAACAAATGTCGCACAAGATTCCACAGTTTATAAGATTTTTGGATGCGTATAGTAGAGATTCCTTAAAATCAGAATATTCTTTAAATTGCATGAAATTAAATGTGTTAGTATCCCTTTCGTCGCTTTTTAAAAATTCATTACATGTTTGACATTCTGTGCTTTTACGTTTTAATATATAACCACACACATACGCACATGCCTGCAATTCCCACATTTTAAACATTTACGTCTGATGTTGTTGGCCATAATATCACTTCTTTAGCGACAATGAACACCGCAAAGAGTAACTGTCTCACAATATTTTACCAGCAGCAGGCACACTCAGCTTTTACGACGAAAAGAATAATGTATAGAGTCACTGTCTCACAATATTTTACCAGCAGCACAGAAAGCTATAGTCACGTCACACTATAGCGGAGGAGCAAGGGCTCAGCTCAACGCAAATAATGGAGAAAACTACAGAGAAATCAGAAACTGCTGAAGTAAAAAAATATGTTGTTTTTAAAATCACGTTGTAGAAAATTGTCTGAAATGGACCACGTGGACACTTGACCACAGAACATTTAAAAATTTGACACATAAAAACACCGAACACAGGCTAATGCTATAAAAGAATTAACAGTGTAGCCACATTACAAAACTATTTTACAGTTTACATTTGGCGTATAGCAACACAGAACAATCCCCAATGGGTTTGTCTCTTTCCGCCCATACAAAGTTGACCGCGCCTGTTTACAGCTCTAAGCTTTCAACGGATGTTTTGATAGCAAAGAACATAATATATACTTGATATATACACTCTAGTTTGCTAGTTCTCCTTCCTATCAAAGAGTATATAATCACTTGCTTCCTATCTCTACCTTCCATAAATATGACGCTTTCGCTAGCGAGTGCGGGCATTATAACTAGAGCCACAGAGCAACTATCCACTTTGCAGGATGAAGATTATCCAGTGATAATGTGGTGATAATTAATGAGATTTTTCAACAATGAATTGGATTCAATTGGGTGTATTCCCAGTAGTTCGGTTGACCGAACTAGTGAGACTTTTTTTTCCCAGTAGTCCGACCGTACAAATCAACCGGAATAGTGAGACCATTTTTTTCTGGTCCATTCCCAGTAGTTCGGTTAACACTCCGGTTAAAAATAGATGTTGTTTAAGGTCAACGAACAACATCCAATTTTAACATTTGCTGTAATTTTATTTTTTCTATAGATCTAGATCTTTAGGTAAACTTTTTCTTTGTCGGATACCCGTCAGATTCAGGGTCATATTGTGTTAGGTAAGGTACAGATCACATACGGTCATACGCTATAGACCTTTATTTATTGTGATTAAGCTGAATCTATGAAAAATTAAAATTTAATAAAAAAATTTAAAGCTTCCAAAGTGGTACCATGCTTAGTAATATTTTTAAAAAATCTTAGTCTTAAGAGCCTTAACATACCGAAGCTTGGGACATTTACCTTATTTAAAAAAATAGAGTTTGTTTGTTATAGAAGGCCGTCGAAGGCTCGTAAGTACTTAGAGCGATTAAGATTTCTTAGCGCAAATATTTAAGTCCTTTAATTTAAGTCCAGTATTCTTTCGCCGCCAGAGCCATATTCGTAAATGCACTTTCCAGAGGTGGCCCTGGTTTGGATATACTCCTTAAATATAACCATCGGGCAAAAAAGAATAAATTATTTATAATTTTGTTTTTTTTTTTTAAATATATATGACATGTAAAGGTAATTTTAATTAATAAATTAACAATTAATCTATATAAATAAAATCAGAGTGTCTGTCTGTGATTTGCGAAAAACTGCCTCAAACTAAGCTTAGAGAGTCATTCGCATGCTGTTAAAACGTAAATAACTTTTTTTAGAATTTTTGTCTGTCTGTCTGTCTGTCTGTCCGGGGTAATCTCAGAAACGGTTGAAGCGATTTCGATGAAACTTTGCAGACATGAAGAGGGGGTCGGCAGGAGTAACATAATAATATAGCCCCTATATCCCGACACTCCTTTCATATGAAATATTTCTTCCTTATATTATGCTTTGCTATAATATGTCCCGGAGTTCGGTGTGCCTCTTGGCAAAGGCCTCCTCTAACAATTTCCATTGCTCTCTATCCTTTGCAACTCTTCTCCAGTTGCAACCTACTGTTAATTTCAGTTCGTCCTCCCATCTTTTGCGTTGTCGACCTCTATTTCGTTTTCCGTTTCGGGGGTACCATTCGGTCAATATTCTGCTCCATTTTTCATGGGTGCTCCTTAACATATGACCTGTCCATCTCCATTTCATTTGATCTATTTTAGTGAGAATGTCTATCACACCTGTTCTAGCTCTTATGTATGAGTTTCTTTGTCTATCCATTTTTTTGATTCCCAGCATGCTTCTTTCCATGGCTCTTTGGCAGTATTCTAACATGTCTCTGTGATGTTTAGAAAGGGCCCAGGTTTCGCAGCCATATGTGAGGCAGGGGAGGACACAGGTATTGAAAACTTTGCATTTAATTTTTCTACTGAGATCTGTTGCTTTCATAATCTCCCTCAGTGACCAATATCTTTTCCATCCGTTGGCTATTCTCCTTTTGATTTCTTTGGTAGTTAGGTCACTTTGAGAAATTAATTGTCCCAGATATATGTATTCTTCCACATATTCCAGAGGTTGGTCATTGATTTTTATTTCATAGGGGGTTGAATTCGATAGTAGCTTTGTTTTTCCTGTGTTCATTGCCAGCCCGACCTTCTCACTTTCTTTGTTTAGATCTTGTATCATTTCTTCAAGCTTGTGAGGGTTTTCTTCGAACAAGACAATGTCGTCTGCAAATCGAAGGTGATGCAGTCTTCTTCCGTCAATTTTTAGTCCAAAATCGTTCCACTCCAGTTTTCGGAATATGTTTTCAAGCACAGCAGAAAATAGCTTGGGAGACAGTGGGTCACCTTGCCTAACACCTCTTTCTATTTTGAATGTTTCTCCAAGTGTTTCCATTTGTATTCTTGCTTTGCAGTTGGCATATATATTTTTTATGATGTTTATATAAGCCTTAGATACTCCCTGTTTTTCTAGGCTTTCCCATATCACCTCATGTTTAATGCTATCAAACGCTTTAGTGTAATCAATGAAAGCTGGTTTGTTATATTCACTGTACTTTTCTATGACTTGCTTGACTGTGTGTATGTGGTCTATCGTGGCGAAATTTTTCCTAAAGCCAGCTTGTTCCATTGGTTGGTTTTCGTCCAATGTGGTGCTCATCCGGTCTAATAATATCTTGGAAAAAACCTTATATATGTTTGACATCAAGCTTATTGGTCTGTAATTCGATAGGTCTTCTTTTGAACCTTTTTTGTATATAAGGATTATGTGTGAGGTTTCCCACTGTTCCGGAATCTGTCCTGATGTTAGGATTTCATTAAATATTTTTGTCAGAACGGGCACGAGTTCGTTTAGGGTTCCTTTCAGTAGTTCATTCTTGATCTTGTCTGGGCCCGGTGCCTTGTCCGACTTTTGGCTTAGTATAGATCTCCTGACTTCACATTGTAATATCTCTGGTTCTGAGCTTGGAAGGCATCTGGTCGTTTCGTAGTTCTTGAAAATGAAATTTGCGATATTTGTTTGGTTGGAATAGAGATTTCGGTAGAATTCAGATGCTGTTTTTATTATACTTTTGCGGTTTGTGATGTCATTTTGATTGTTTTTCAAGTTCGGCACCCAGGAAGTGGTTTCACGGAGTTCTTTAAGAGCTTTTTTTGTTCCGCCTGTTGCAATAATATGTTTCTCTAGTGTTTGTATTCTCCTGGCTTTCCTATCCTTGCGTATGCCTTCTCTTATTTCCTTACTTATCGCCGTCATTTCCTTTACATTCCGTTTGCAATTTTTGTTGGCAAGTAGACTTTTTCTTTTATTTATAAGTTGCATAGTAGTATCGCTCAAAAAGTATTTTTGTTTCTTATCTTTATTATTTCTAGCGGAAACAAGTTGATTTTGAAGTTTGGTATATTTGGTTCTTATGTCAAATCCTTCCATTTCATCCGTTTCACTGACATGAGTTGCTACTGGATATGATGTTGATTCTTTTGTTTCTGCGTCGTAGGCTCTGCTGTACATGGTAATGTGTTTTCTATGACTTTTGGGTGGTGCCATTTTAAGTGATGCTCTAACCATGCGGTGGTTAGTATTAAAATTTAGTCTAGATATTACTGTTGTATCTGTAAACAATTTTGGGTGGCTACTAATAATATAATCTATTTCATTTTTATACTTTCCGTCAGGAGAGACCCATGTCCACTTGTTGTTTGTATTCTTTTTGAAGATGCTGTTCGTTACGATAAGATTATGTTCTAGGAGGAGATCTATTAGTCGTTGTCCGCTTGTACTTCTCTTTCTATGACCGAACTCTCCCAGTATAAATTCGTCTTCATTTTGTCTTGTGCCTACTTGCGCATTGAAGTCCCCCATTAAAATGATTATATCACTAGAGTAATCGTATATAGTTTGAGATAATTTGTTGTAGAAGGATTTATGTTCTAGTTCTTCGGCTTGTTCAGTTGGCGCATAGACTTGGATGATTGTCCATATTTTTTTTAAGCTGGGTACTTTTATGCGTAATATAGCTATTCTTTCCGTCACTCCGATGAAGTCTTCTATGAAGTTTTTAAAGTGTGTCTTAACTATAAATCCAACTCCTCTTTGCCCTCCAATCTCGCCTTTATGGTACATTATATAATTGTCATGTTTTTCAATTGATTGTCCTGGTCGTCGTACTTCGCTTAGTCCCAGAATATCCCAGTTGAGGTCTTTCAACGCTACTTCAAGTTCCAGCAGTGACTCATGAGTTCTTAAAGTCCTAGTATTGAGAGATGCTATATATACTTTAGAGTATTTTGTTAGAGGGTGGTGGTCAGATCTTCCCGCGGCGACCAACCGTGGTGGGAAGGTTTCTTGATTAGGTTGTTTTAGGTTGCGTTTTTTCTGTATTTGTTTTGATGTTCCGGTTTTTGTTTTTGTCTTGATCAGTTTCGTGCGTGTGTTTGTTAGTTTTTTGAAATTTCTGAAGTTGAAGCAGATCTAACTCTTCCCATATATTGTAGTATATTCGGTTTTATTATTTCTTTTTGACCCGTAGTGTTTGTTTTATTTAATGGATTTTCGAGATTACTAGTTGTGTTCGGCTTTTTCTGTGTTGGCAAGTTGGGAGATACTGTCTTCTCTCTCTTCGTCTTTTCGCGCTGATTTTCCTTCGGCTTTTTGACTATTAGTTGGTTTCCTCTAAGAAAAGCTACGTTTCCCTTTTTCCATTCTTCCTCTACTTTTGGCTGTAGTTGCTTTCGAACTTCTAGTACATCCTTGGGGAAGTCTTCCTTAACATAAATACCAGGTGGCAATTTTGATTTGTATTTTAGTATGAGATGTTTTTTCCACATAGTTGAGAGAGTAATGACAACAGGCCGATTTTTGCTGTTTTTCGCTCCAATTCTGTAGATGTTACTTATTTCGTGGCTATTTAGATGTATTCCCGCTTCCTCTATGATCTCTTTTATATAGTAGTAGAAAGTAGAAGAAAGTGCTGCCACTACAAACTCCAAAAATGAACGAACAAATGGAATTATTATTTTCAAAACTCAATGATAAATTGGATGAAAAGCTTAACCAACAAACTTATATGATAACAACAGCTGTTACTGCAAATGTTATGGAAGCACTTGACGAAAAGATGAAAACATTAATGGAAGAAAACAAAAACTTGAAAACTAAAATAACAAAATTGGAACAAAAAATCACTAACTTGGAAAAAGATAAACGAAAAAGTAACCTGATATTTTTCGGAGTGGAGGAATACGGAAAAAGGGAGGCAGAACTTGTAGATTATATAAAAGATTATATAAAAGAGGAGTAACATAGGCTACTTTTTATTTATGTAAATTTCGGTACATACACCAAAATAACATTTTTTACATTTTTTGTCTGTCTGTCTGTTTGTTCCGGCTAATCTCTGAAATAGCTAGACCGATTTTGACGGGACTTTTATTGGCAGGTAGCTGATGTAATAAGGAGTAACTTAGGCTACGTTTATTTTAGAAAAAATACACCCCGGACGAAGCCGGGAGCGGGCCGCTATAAACAATAAAAAACGGGATCTATGCAATATAATCGAGTTTTTCAAACGCGATATTTTTTCTTTTACTGAAAAAAGTTACTAACCCTGTGACAACAAAAAAAACAGATTTTTTTTTTCTTTTAGAAAATTTTAGAAAATTCTAGAAGTTTCTCGAAAATTTCAGAAGTTTCTAGAAAATTCCAGAAGTTTCTAGAAAATTCTATGAAAACTTTCTTCACTTTTTCAGATAATTTAATAAGATTTTTTGAAATTTCAGAACATCGTCAAAATTTTTAGAAATTTAAAAATTTGTTAAACCTGATGGGTGATTTGTTATATTTATTTCGAAGGAAGTACAGTGAGGCTATCTTAATGCATTTAAAGCATCATTCTCATTAAACTCGAAAAGTCTATGTACACGAATAAGTTGAAACATTTATCTTTTCTGCCTAACGATCATCACTCAGCTTGATAGACAGCTTTAGTATTCATCATCGAAGTTTTGAGATAGAATATACCCATATTTCGCCGAACTGCGTTCTCTTATCTCAGTTGAACTAATATACACAGGAAAAAGACAAAGTTACGCACAATTAAACAAAAATCAATTCGCTCACGCAGACAACATTATTAAATTTACGTTTTTTAATATTATAAAGCAGTCCCCCCGCCGCGTCTGTCTGTCTGTATGTTTGCGATTCTCAAAAACTACCGAACGGATTTTTATAGTGTTTTCATTAATGGGAAGAGCCTTAAACGAGGAAGGTTTCTACGTTTAATTTGCAGAAAAAAATGCACCCGTGCGAAGCCGGGAACGGATCGCTAGTCAATAAATAAAATTGTACATAATATTAAGCTTCGGTCCCCTAGGCAGAGTGCCAAGCATGCTGGCTGCATAATTGAATTTACATAATTTAAAAAAAGTCTCAGTCTATAATTCGGTCAACCGGAGTGTTAACCGAACTACTGGGAATGGACCAGAAAAAAATGGTCTCACTATTCCGGTTGATTTGTACGGTCGAACTACTGGGAAAAAAAGTCTCACTAGTTCGGTCAACCGAACTGTTAACCGAACTACTGGGAATAGCCTTCAATTGAATATACAATGTGTTTGGCGCAAAGATGTAAACTTTTCAGTGAGTCATAGCTGAGGTCATTTGCAATCATTATGACCAAAATTGTCCAAACAGAAATGTGACCGTTTTTAAAATATTTGAAATTTTCTATATTTTTTATTTTTCCCCAAAAATTTACTATTAACTTTTAATAACTTTTTTGGTAATTAAGATATCAGTCTAAAACGTGCTTTATTTCTGACTTAAATGTATGTACTTGAAATAAAAAACAATAACTAGATATTTGATTAGCAATAAAAAAAAATATGACAACTTTCTTTTGCATTGTACTAAATTAATTAACAAAGTTCAACTTTAAAGTACATTTTTATAAAAAAATATTGATATCTAGTTTTTCCAAATTTGTTAAAAACTTCCTTATTTCATACTCTTTAACATGGTATACACTACGTTTATAAAAGTTTCTTTGGTGCTCTGGCACAAACGGTGAATAGATGTCTGAAAGAGTCAGTGAAAGAGTTGTGTATGGGAACAAAATAAAACAATTATAATTAATTCCAAAATTTATTATAAATCTTGTTCAATATGCAAACCCTGATTTCTTATGCAGGTTCTATATCTTTTTCTTATGTGAACTGTTGTTAGTCTAACTTGCATCTCCTCTCTCATTTTCACAAATGCATTAGTAATTTTATTTATTAAATGTTCTTTATTTCTTATTTCCTCGTCGTATACTAAACTTTTAGCACGCCCCCTAACGTAAAAATCGAGGGGTGTAAGGTCTGGTGAGCGTGCTGGCCACGGGATGGGTCCTTGCCTCCCAATCCATGAGTTGGGGAATGTGTTATCTAGAAATTCCCTTACATCTCGACGATAGTGTGCTGGGCCGTCATTTTGGAATATAATCGGTTGGTCGCCTTGAAATTCCCTCAAATGTTGAGTTAATTCAGGCAAAGTGTTTTCTAGGAAGTCTAGATAATTATCGCCATTTAAGTTATCGGGTAAAAAATGTGGCCCAACCAACTCCCTTCCGATTACTCCAGCCCACACATTTACGCTAAATTTTATTTGAAAGGACGTTTGTCTAGTTTTATGAGGATTCTCCCCCTTTGGTGCCCAAAAGTGAAGGTTGTGAAGATTTACACAACCTTCACGTGAAAATTTGGATTCGTCGGTCCATAAAATGTTTTTAAGGAAATTCCGATTTTCTATGTCCTCGTGCAACATGAATCTACAAAACTGTACACGCCTTGCAGAATCATTGTCATGTAAGCCCTGCACTGATCTATAATGATAAGGGTGTTTCTTTTCTTGACGCAAAACAGACCATACCTTCCATATTGATAAATTTAGGTCGGCAGCGATCCTTCGTATACTCGTAGTAGGGTCATTTTCAAAGGCTTCCAAAATGCGTTCATCCATATCCACATTACCTTCTCGAACGTTTATTCTGGGTTCCTCGTGAAGCACGCTCCCGGTTTCTCGTAGTCGACGATAAGTGTTAGAAAACACTTGATGATTCGGCAATCTTCTGTTGGGGTATGCTTCTGCATACAGCCGTCGGGCTTCAAGTGCAACACAATTTGCTCGTCCATACATGATAAAAATATCCGCGTACTCTTCGGCAATGTAAGCAGCCATAATAAATTTAACAATTAGATAACAAAATGTATTAACAGGATAACAAAAAATGAACAAAAACAATAACAAAAACAGGAAACAATGAACGCAAACCCATCGAACACAATGAACGCAAGGATAGTCGGAGCTCGACTAATGAA